>JALLBE010001333.1:0-10868 GCA_036939795.1 Thalassiosira mediterranea | reverse complement strand
TGGAATCACGGCGCGGCGAAGGCGAAAGCGAAGAGGGTTATTGGCCATCGAATCGGCATTGTTGGCGCAGCCCGAAGCGGTCGAAGTGGATGATCCAGGGCATCGTCACGAACCATGGCGTCGGACGCGGTAGAAGTCCAAGCTGTTGCTAAAGCCGAGCATGGCAAGGGAAACTTAGTCGTGTCGAATAGATATCAGGTTGTGCAAAATGAAAGCGATGATTTGGTCTCGAAGCCTGGGGTGACAAGAATCGATTTCGATGATGGGTCGACTGCACGTACTGTCCTGTCGACCGAGGTCGATGACATGTCAACGCTTCGAGAAAAGTTCAGCTACGGGAGCTATTTGCCTGATGGAGGAACATTCAACTCTCAATCATGCTCGTTCGATGCAACTGGGATGACGGGCCTACGTTCCAGGCAAAGCGGGGGTATGATGTTGAGCGTTGAAGAATCGAATGGGTTGTCGAAAGATCGAAGTTTACTTGACGATGACGATGATGACGACGTCGACAACGGCGAACGGAGTCAACCAGGTACCAAGAAATGGCAAGGGCATAATGTACTCAATGGACAAGACACAGATTATCTGCATGATGGCAAAGCTGAAGTAGACGTCGCCACTGCTAGGAGCATCGTGGGCGAGGGATGGCAGAGCCAAAGTCGCGAAGAGTTTTATGGTGGGCCTAGTGTCTCTTCACCCTCGAGTATCAATGGAAAAGGATTCCTTCACAGCGAGAGCCGAGCCCAATTTTATGGAGGCTATCGCCATTCAAACTTGGTATCTCCTGGTAGCGTCCATAACAAAGCACTCAGCTCAAAAGATGTACGACAGGGTGGGCAGTATGCGCGACCGGCCGGTCGATCAGTAGGATCAATGTTCCCTGATGGCGCATTAGATACTGCTCTGGATACAGACTCGCGTATTGACTTTTACCACGTCTCGTATTCAGAGTCCGAAGAGCCGCTGTCATGCAGGGAAAAACTAGTACAGGTGAGGAATTGACTGTTTTGAGTTGCGCTGCACTTTGCCATATGTACTGACATACACTTTAATCCCTATCGAATGAAATACCTGACAACATAGCCTGCACTGAGTTGCGATGAAGACTTCTGGAGAGAGACACCGATCCAAGTGAATCAACATCAGGGAGCACGGCAGAGTACCTGTGAAAGCCTTGACAGCAGCGATAGGAGGAAGAATAGTTCCATCTTTTCAGCCATCACATGTTGCTTCTTGCCAACCCAGCCGTGAAATATTTGTCATGTGTCTGTCGTGTCATGATCAGCCATACCTTATTAGAGTAGAACAATAGGATAACCAATTGTGAAAAACTTATCATTGGCTGTGTCATGCCATACACTGCTACGACCTATTTGTAGGGTGCGATAGTTGCTGGTCGCAAAAAGTGATGCTATTTCTCAGCTCAACATGCACATGAAGCACTTATGGCCACATGGCCAACTTCGAGCTTGGCCAGAGAAGGCCTTCACGAGTCCAATATTCAATGGTATCACCTCCCATCACAGACGTCCCTATCATCTGCAGCCCCGCACTCTTCAAACAGTCCTCGTCCATTTGCGCGGGCACAGGGACCTTGAATTCAATAGGAGCTCTCACGATGATTGCCCGATCTACAGCCCTAGCATCCAAGAATGATCTCGCAGTCGCGGGCCCTCCCTCCACCATGATGTGACGCAACCCTCGATCTGCTAAATCCTTCACTACATCCACTGGAGATATGGCTGCCTTGTCGTTCCCTCCAAATGTCTCTGACGCTGGGTCCAATCGAACAAGAGTCACACAGCCGTCTAATGTATTTGCGTGGTGACCTCTATCTTCAGTTTGCAAGTGGTAGATAATCGTCGGCAGACCATCCTTCAGTATGACATAGTCGCCACCAACCAAACTCAGTGTCGGGTCTATGATCACTCTAACTGGCTGCAATTTTCCATCGCCCAGTTCCACACGCCTCACCGTTAACGAACAATCGTCAAATTCTACCGTGCCCCTCCCCACAAGTACGGCGCACGAATCTCTTCGCAGCCGATGGACCATATCAAGGGACTCCGGTGATGTGAAACGTTCCGACTTGCTTTCCGATAGGTCTGCCACCCCCCATGAGGGCGAAGAATCGAATGCTATTTTCAGAGTCACTCCTGTGACGCCAGATTCGTCGCCGACGTCGCTTTCGTCATCGTTCTCAGTTGCATGGAGTGGGGTGGTTGCGAGTACACACCGTTGGTTGTGGAGCGCATTGTGGAAACAGCAACGCTCTCGAGGATTCAGGCGTTGGCGAGGACGAGCAGAGCGCAGGGGCAGATAATACGCGTCTGATGATGCAACCGCAGATAGAAGGAATAAGACCGACGTGTAGTAGTGCATCGTCGTCGTCATCATGCGGAGGAGGTGCACGCCCTACGACGGAGGCTCTCGCCGTGGTGGGACGACCCACGGTGACGGGGGATGGTGTCTCGGTCTCGTCGGTTGAGTCCCCGTCCAAACAACAGGCAACAACTGGGCGGAGGTTGTCAGAGTCGACCGACGGATGGAGTGTGGAGCTAGCGGGCTTAGCTAGCGGGGAGCGGGGAGCGGGCGGGGGGGAGCGGGGAGCGGCTTGCGGCTTTCCACTTTGTATTGTACGAGATTGTACGATAGAGTCACAGATGCATTGTTCTCCCAATTACCAAAGAAGCTCTATTAATTTTATATTATTCCGCCGTAGAAAATAGGCGGATCTTTCGGCGCTGCCGCAAACCGCGAAAGATTTCCTGGCCGGCTGGGCAGCCGCCAAACGCCACAAATTCAAATCACAAATCGAAAATCGACGCCCGACGACGACGGAAGAGCTCATTCGACCCCCGCCCCCCCAGACCAATCACTCTCACGATGGCGAAAGTTAACACCGCACCAATCAAGTGGGCTCAGAGATCAGACTCTCTCTACATCACGATCGCTCTGCCTGGTGAGTCGACTGGGGCTCCTCCAGCTGCGGCCGGCGTTGGCGGTTGCTTGATGTGCTACACGAGACACGAGTTGTAATAATTTTCGAACGGATGATCTTTGTCTTTGCTACAAAGTCGGAAATGATTCAACCTCGTCACCCTCAATCTATTTCAGATATTGTATCTCACAGTTTTCTACCTTTCCTCTTTTCTTTGATGCATCGGTAGACGTGAAAGATGAGTCCATCGACCTCGCGGACGAGACGCTCAAATTCAAGGGCAAATCCGAAAACAAGGAGTACGAAGTCGACATTGCCTTCCTCAAGGCGGTAGATGCCAAGGGATCGACTTACAAAGTCTTGCCCCGGTCGGTTCAGATGCACGTGATGAAGAAGGAAAAGGACGAGGAGGAATTTTGGCCTCGACTTNGTGCCACCCACCTCGAGCCGCATACCAACGTTGGCTGGTCCACTCGGCCACGATGTGGTACTTCAACGGGGCACTGCTAGTTCATAAATAGAAAAATGCAAAATTCACTCGTAGAATATTTTGGGCTGATCTCCGAGATCGTTCTCAGTGTTGTGAACTAGATGTCAACTATGAAGCGGAACGTCAGTTTTTTATCAATTGTTCTTTGCAGTTGTTCCTTTGGAATGGTAGTCACAGGTAGTCACCCTGCCTGCCTATCCATGGCCAGGGACCCAATCCTCCTCATTCAATCCATCGCCCGAGTCGTCATACATTTCCATATCCATACTGATTGCTGATTCTTTTCTGCCGTCGCCATTTTGGCTCTTGATGGCCGCCTCCATCCTACTGCGTCTAATCAAGTCCTCGATCTTGGTATCAACAGAATCATATCTGTTGCCTGACACTGACAGTTGAGGGTTCCGCCTCCCAAAAACGAGCTGATACATTGCATTGCGAATTGATCCCTCTGAGACGCTGCTATCACTCTCACGATCACTTTCATCCATGGACATCTCCTCATCTTTTCCCATATTTTCAATTGAGGGCGACTTTGCATTAGATATGTTCTGCTGAAATAGTTGATTGCCTGGAGCATGTGGTGCGCATTGTTGCACATGAGTTGGATCAAGCAAATCAGATGCAACATTCGTTGGGGAGCTAGCATTTCTCCCCTCTGGATCGAGCTGCTGACTGGTGGTGGACTGATTGTTATTGGGAAAACTCAATGATGTTGTTCCAACAGGCCTCGTCCTGAAGAGTTGGTCATCACCACACCCATCATCGCTTTTTCGTTTGCGGCCAAACGAGTTCCCCGGAGGATCTGGCTGGCTTAAGCTTAGCGATCCCATCACATCATCCACAGTGCGGGGACGCTTTGCACGGGGCCAGTGGAAATCGTTGTAGGGAGCTGTTGGTACCGATCCAGTCTCTTCAGGCTCCAAGGGACGGCGTTTTCTCCGGCAGAGAGCCGCACGTCCATCAATAGATTTATTCAAATTGAACGGACTGGTTTCGGTCGACGCCATGATGATATTGGTATGCCCTGCTGTGATGTACCCTGTCTTTTTGCAATTTTTTTATTTATCGTCGCTCGAAGAGGTCGATGGAAGCAATGGAAGATAGCGAAGGATTTTATGGTTGACTTCGATTCCGCGCTGCGCCACCTCAAAAAATGATCAAAGGAAGACCCTGCCTGGATGGGCAGGGACGTTACAGTCGTTGGTGGAGAGGGCGGGTTGACGGCAACGACGGCAACGACGGCAACAACTGTGATTGTTCCGTGATGGACATGCAGGGTGAGGACAGAGCGAGGGAAGGAGCGATGGGGCGGGGATGGAGCTCGAAGCCTCCATAGATCGATGGCCGATGGCCGCTCGACTTTCTCGAACACAGTTGTTGTTCGTTGGTTGTTGGTTTTGTTGACACAAGTTGACACCCACGTTGAAAAAATCGCTACTATCCTTGTAAAAGGCGGTCCTGTCTAACGAGGGAATTAGATATATATCTTCTAGTTGGGTCTAGGCCAGTTTAAAGGACCCCTGCAAAACACAATCCAAAATCGCAACAGTGATCAATGTGTCATGCTTATGCTAACAAAATAAATCGCCACTAAACCCAAATCTTCACCACAAACTAAAATTGCCACATCACGCGAGCCATCGCGCGAATATGATGGTACGACACGATAGTCGCGATTTTTTCAAAGTGGCGATTTTTTCAACGTGGGTCGAGCGATTGTTCGATCAATCGACCAGAGTGGTCATTGTTGTGTCCCAAAGTGGTCCATCTCTCTAGAGGCTGTGTAGCAAAAAAAATGGCGCACATTCGACATATCGTACTCTCGTCGTTAGTATTGTCGCTTGACTCTTGAAGAATTAGTTGCTATTCGTGTTTATTACGTACAGTTAGCTAGCTAGCTAGCTACCACCTATGTGGTCGTCCTAATTAAACAATATGTATGTATTATTAGAATGGAATCGCCCGTCCACCTAATTGATGACAACACACCATGGGGTAAAATTGCAGGGGATGAATGTCAATGAATGGTTACTTTCAGTCCTGTATCGATGATTATCAACAGAGGAATTAATATAAATTGTAAACACAGCTATCGATCCGTGATTGCCATCTCACGATACTCCGAACGAACTTTCCTTTCCGACCTATTAATGTACGTAGGAATGCGTATGTAGGAATTGTACCACACACCATTTTTTCACATGAGGTTGAATCTGTGCTTGAAAAAAACGCTTGAAACAGACACCACCTGATTTTTGCACGAATCTCGCTCGACTCCACGGCGGCGGCCCAAGCCCGAGCACCACCAATCCAAAGCACGTCCACGAGGCATGCATGCAGGGCAAGCAAGCTCGAGACTCCGAGTTCCAAGTGCCACGCACAGTGCTTTCTTGCGCTTGCTTGCGCCATGTAAAAAAATCGACGTGCTCGCTTGCTTGCTCCGCGCGCGAGGCTCCGAGTTCTGCGTTCTGCTCTCGGCTCTCGCTCGCTCGGCCCGGCGCATCACGCAAAAACTCAGCATCACCCAGGAGCGAGGAGGCACCTTGGCCCGCCGAAGGCGCCGGAGCGCCTCCGTTCGTCCGTCCACGCCACACTCCCACCAAGAAAGGATCAACATGGATTCGGTCGAGGGCACTTTGGCCCCGCCTCCCTCCCAGATGGATATTCTCAACGTCGTCGAGCCGTCGGCTCAGATGAAGGCGGAGGTGAGTCGTCGGGACCCGTCGACGCCTACCTACCTCCTGTGTCGTCGGCAGTCGGCAGCGCCCCGGCCCCGTGGACGACGAACTCGTCGATGGAATCCGCCGATGAAATGCTGGGCATTGGCCGAATAATCGCGCTGAAAGGCTGAATTTCCCCCGGCTCCTCTTTTGCCGACCTGCCGATGCCCTCGGCCACGCCTGCTTGCTTTCGGATAACTTTGAAGACCGAAGCTGACCCACTTCCCTCTCTGATTTTACCGTCGTGACGAATGGCAGATGCGCATGGCGACCAAGACGCCCTCCGAATGGCTCCGCTTGCTCTGTCGCGATTATTCCCTCGAAAACGAAGCAATCGTGTCCGCGACTGACCTGCGCTTCTACCAGTACAAGCCCTATCTCAAGGGTCTGGTGACCTCCCAGCTGCTATGTCGCCTCTCCATCTCAGGTGGCGAGGGAGGGCAGGAGATGGCCAGTGCATATACCTCCTTCGACTTCTGGAGAGTTCTCGGGATCGAGGACGAATTCGACCGAGCCCACATCGTCGCCAACATCGAGAGGTTCTGTTCTCTCTACAATATTCGAGGGGGAACGCTAGAAGAAATGCCCCCTGCGATTTCGCCCACGGCTACCAATAATCCTCCCAATTATTTTGCTGATGCCTGGCACGATCACGCCACGGCCGCGGCTGCTGCGGCAGTCGCGGGCATGAGTGGCGGTACCAATTACGGTCTGCTCTTTCCGGCCGACAACCACGCCGCCTCCATGGCAACTTCCATGTCGACCAAGACGATGGCCGGCGAACCCAAGAGCAGAAGCGAGCAGCGGCGCCTCAAGGCCGAGCACCGCGAGCGCGAGAGGGAGGCCTACGCCGTGCGCAAGGCGGCCGAGAAGGCGGCCCGCCTGGCCACGAGGGAGGAACGGAAGCAGCGCAAGCTCGCCATGCGCAGGCAGCGCGAGGAGCACGCGCAGCAGCAGAAGGAGGCGGCGCTGCGTCGGGCCGCCGAGCTCGTCCAGAGCAACCGCGTGCCCATCGAGCTGACCGGGGGGGGATTCGCGGCCCACGCCGCCGCGGGCATGCCGATGGCGCCCCAGGTTGCGGCGACGGATGCCCTCGGCTACGCCGCTGCGAACCCCACGATCCCGACCAAGAAGGGCCGCTCTTCCATCGTCATCTCCACGGCATCGGATCTCGACCAGATCGTGACCCACGCCAACAACCTTTGGGCCAAGTACAACGCCATCGCCAAGGAGCACAACCAGAAGGTCAACTGGATCGTCGTCGCCAAGGAGCTCGGAATCCACGTCAAGGTCCGCGAGAAGTACGCCCGCATGCACGCGCGCGCCCTGGCGCGGGGATTCGACTTCGTCAACTGGGGCCACTACCGCATCAAGGACTACCCCCAGTACTTCCTCGATCCCCTCGGACCCTCCTCGTTTCCCGAGCAGGCTCCCGCCCTGGACCCGGCGCCGGTGCAGGTGCCCGCGAAGATGGAGGAGCTGGGCAAGCAGGCGGCGGCGGCGGCACCCCAGATGCAGCAGATGTCGATGCCACCCATCGAGGGCGTTCCGGCTGCCCCCCATCAGAACCCCTTGTCGATCGTGGCGGAAACTGCAGAGGTGTTGGGGGACAACCCGACCTACGTTGGAAACTCGGCTGTGGTGGAGGCCACGGGCGCAGAGGTTCCGGGTAATGAGGGCGGCAAAATGGGTGGCGGAGACTCTGTGGATTCGGCCACGATGCAGTCCATGGATACCGGAGTTCCCGTTGATGGGGAAAGGAAAATGGGCGGTGCGATTGTCTGACACAAATGGGACAGTGGGGGCTTCCCGGTGTTCCAAAAATTCATCTCCTTTTATGTTTCGGGTCGGGCTCAGGCAGATTATTTAGGCGCTTTCTTAGAAAGCAACTGCCCGAGCCTTGTGCGCCGCCCGATAGAATCAGTATTGAGGTCGTTAGGATTTAGGATGAAGAAATTAAGGAGTAGAGAAATAGATGTTCTTAGTTTGAAATGGAACATGATAATTTATGGGTACTCACCTTCCTGTGAATCGACATTGCATTACACACATGACATTACCCAGGTATGCTTTCCTCTCTAGACAGCACATGATTGCATGCCACCAATCTCCATCGACACGAAAGCACACAACCAATTTGCTCAGTTAGGGAAGAACTATTGAAGGAAACAAGATACCAAGTTGTGTAAAATGGTGATGATGAAGGCTGATCTGCGCCGGTAAAAAGAACATAGTATCTAGAAGAAGGGAAGAGGAATGTTCTGTTGGGGTAACCCATACATTATTACCCACAGTTGAATTGTTGACATCTGCACAGAATCCATCAAGGAACAAGAAGACTCAGGTGGTGGGAGCATGGGTGACATATGACGATGAGACTCGAACTGCGGGAGATTTGCTATAATAGCTCTAGATTAAAGGAATCAGTTGGAAATCATGGCGTTTCCTCTTTGGAATGCATGTTTTTGGAAGATGGTAATGCTCCACAAATGTATCATTCTGCAAATGCCAATCAACTCTTCCGCGGCATGAGAGAGACTCTGTATATTTCATTTGCCACGACGAGTGAATCTTCTCCGTGGTATTTCTGTCTAAATCATGCTGAACTGGTTTGCCATAAAATATCTGATGACGAATATCAGCGGCGACAGTTTTTTCTTCGATGGGCTTGGATTCGGTGTGATTTGATTTCACCCCGAACATGTCGGGTGCATAATGGGACATGGGCAAGTATAACTGCTGATGCTGTTCCATTTGCCTCTCCATTCCCCTCCGGAAATCCGGATCTATTTTGTCATGCCGCGATCGATATCGAAATACATCCCAGAAATGCAATGTACCATTATCAGATGGTTTCTCGCCGTTATCACCCAACAACTCCCCAACAGCTCTGTCGACGCATCCAATGATATCGAATTCACTGGCTCCTAATCTCCCACTTGAGAATTCTTCTCGGCATACCAGCAGACCATGGTTCTTGATGCGGCTATTAGCCCATCCTCTTGGATCGCGCTCGGTCATTGCTAGGATAGGACTTGTCAAACGCCAATCACTAGCCAAGTCCAAAATTTGTTCCGCCATATAAGGATAAGGTGTATCGAACAGACCAACTAGTCCACTTCGTATCACCGAAGTCAAATGATTCTGAATGCTGTTTGCCCACTTGTGAAGAGGCATTGAGCAAATTTGTTCAGCGGATGCAGTTTCGTTCGCGTCTGAGGGGAAATCAGCAATGATTGAATCCTTGATTGAATCGATTGCTGGAAAATGCAACTTTTGCTTTGACCAGAGAGAGCAACAGTCTGCTGCCATTTGATACAATCTCAATAACTCATAGTGCGAACGTACACCCTGGACAACACTCTCATCAACGCCGCTGATACCCTTTGTTTGGGATATGCAAAACGACTTGTGGTGTATTGATGGGAAACCACTCTTGCAGCTGAATGTATGGTAATATCGAAATCAGTACATGCTGGAGACGAAATCCAAATAAAGGCAACAAATGGGCAAGCAGAACAATTGACCAGGATATGACTCACGCGGCATGATACAGTGTTCGCGACCCAGTGCTTCCAGGCGAAACATGATAAAATAAAGGGGCATTGGATTTGCTAACAGGTGGTGTTGGCTGTTCCTCTTGCTGACCCCTTGTTTGTGGAGATGTTTCGTTGTGGGTGTGTCTTGATAGAGCTGACCCCTCTTGTCTTTGGCGCAGCTCCCATGCGTCTGATGACTTATGCGATGATGCCGGCTCTGTAACATTATTGGATCCTATTGTTCGCCTGAAATTATGATATGGGTGAATGAAGGCCCCGATCGAAAGCAAAGTCAAGATGGCGTAGGTAGAGGTCAACTTTCGGGATCGGGCGCTATCGCGATTGTTCCCTGTTGTGGCGGTCTTTCTGGCTAGAGGCGGCATTATATTCTCTGCAGCGCTGAAACTGTAGTCAAAGCTGTCCAAACCTATCGCCGCCGAGGAGATTATGCTTCAATCCGGCCGGGAGCTCAATCTATCGTCAGTGGCGCTCCCGTCTACCTGCTAGAGATATCGCGGCTGGCGAGTCGTCCAACAACCGTGGCTCATCTTTCGAGCGAGACTCGACAATACGCAGTCCTCCGTGACCCGTGACACTATCACCATTAGACGCACTTCGAGTGCTCTCCTAGTCGGGGGTCGGAGGGACTGCCCAAGTAGTGGTGACACTATGGTGCGCCTTCGATCGTTGTTGGGGGGAGAGAGCTGAGTGGCAACTTAATTAACTGTGCCCGCGGCGCGGGGCAGGTCGGAGGATGGAACAGGGGGCGGGCGGGGGGCGGCGGGGCGGAGGGTGAAAATGGTTGGAAGCAAGTTGAATTGGGGTACAAGTAGTACGGTAAATTATTAATAAAATTATAAACAATATCTAAGTAGTATCATTTATTCTTTTTAATTAAGATAAAAAAGTATATAAAGTTAACATAATAAATTTAGCTGCCCCTGTAAAAATCAAAATTTCAAAACGAGAAACAAGAAAGGACCTGGCTGCGTGAGAGATAAAATAACCCTTGGAAAACCTAAATAACCCTATATACGATACCTACGAGTTTTACAATAGGTATTAGAAAGACCCCCTTTTTTGCAGAATTGTGGCAGAGGCCGATGCCCCAAAGCTTGCACACTATGTAGTGTTGTAGACATGTATCCCAAATCCCAAGCTACCAATACAATCTG
>JALLBE010001332.1:0-10857 GCA_036939795.1 Thalassiosira mediterranea | reverse complement strand
AAAAGTAAAATCGGTCGGGTTTGAAATTTTGGCCCTATATCACTACTACGGGCTAATATGGGCAGTTGGTGAGGAGTCACTCCATAATGAAGTTCTGGTACACCTGTGTATCGTTACGTAAATAACAACATTCATCAACGACAAGCTATAGCCATACGTCATATTGCTGTAGCCCAAAATTTCCGGTACCGGTAGATGCAACTTTTGGCCCCTTTACCTGAGAGTTACCCTCCACTAACACTAAGCCTGATCTAAATATATTCATTCCTTCGTTAAACTCGATGTATCGACCCGATATCCACCGGAGCAACTGACAACTGAGGATGAGGCCGTCCATGCCGACCATGGCCATGGTGGCGGCGATCATGGCGGTGGAACCCGCCCCCCCCAGGCATACCGGGGTGGGGCATGTCCAAGGGTATGATTATGATGAGCGGCCGCATACGCAGTTCATGTCATTCCAGTTCCAGCCGTCGATTGCCATCCCCCAGTGCCGGTGCCGATCATTCACTGGCACTGCTGGTGTTGACCAATGCTGGGACAAGTCGTCGGCACAAGGCCGTGTCCCTGATGACGTCAGAGGCACTCGTGATAGCCCGTCCTGCTCATAATCATAATTGGACGAGTCGTGAATCCTCCAGGGCTTGGTCGATTGGTTTGTGGTGCAAATGGAGGCAGTCCGGATGTGGTCTTCAGTTGCTCAAAACATTTTTCGAGATGTGTTGTAGGAACTGAGACCGTGATTGCCACCACCAACAAAAACCTTCAATGACCATGGATATCCACCTCCCAATAGCCATCATCTGGTACCACTGTTTGGCCCCTGTAAGTGATCTCTGCCTCTGCCCAAAATTGCCCACCTTCGTCCTCTGGCCTAGGTAGACCCATCCCAACACACATGGCCGAGGTCGGCCGGCGAGGACGTCAAGATCCACCTGCCCCTGTCAACAATCTCATTGCCAACATTGTTGGCTGCAATTGCAATGTGCCTCTGCAGTCTCCTAACTCCTAATCCCTCCCATGGCAAACAATGCACCTACCATCTATTGATAGCTGGACTCCCGAACTCACTATTGTTGGCTATTGGTAACCAATGAGTTGTTATCTATGAGGGATTTGGAGATAGAGGTGTTGTTGTTGTGATTCGCGGGCTATAGTAGCTGCAAAATGGTCCAAGTTTTGGTTTTGCATATTTGAGAATAATTGTAAAGCATCCATGTCCGTTTATGATCAATCATGTTTGTAGTAACCCATTATTTGGTACATGTAGGACAATGCAGGGGAATTAAAAGATCTCGTCCCTGTCAATGTCAAACTTTTGCTGGGAGGGGCTGAATCTGAATTGTACATGCATTCCCTTTCTAAAAACTGAGCCCTGCAGTTGCAGATAGTACCAGTGTGTATGTCACATGACTCGTGACTGAGATGGGGCTTTGAATGGGCCTCATTGCTCCCCTAGGTGTGCCAGTATGCCAGAACAAAATGCGATCCTTCGATACCTACATACATATACCTCTATACCAGTACCAGATGTTTTTAGGGCACTGCCAATGCCGCACTGCTACCACTACCATGCGATGCCATGTATTATCAATCATAATCATCACATTAGTACAATTACAAATTACACCTAACTAAGAATTTTGTTTTGATGTATGTGGCAGATCACCTCTACCGCACCTGAGTACATTAGCATACAGGTACACAGTCTATAGCCTATGATAGCCAATATGTTAGTATGTATGATGTAGGATGGCGCCTATGGCTATATGGTACAATCAGAAATGAGTTTGGTTATGAAACAAGGATACTCCTTCCGCAACTGATTTTCACAGAGCAGCATGTAACCTAGTTTACCATATTCTACACATTTTTGTTCAATTGACACTTTGATAAACTTTAATCATCTTCTCAGTCTCGGACTGACTCAGAGAAGTTGTGTTTGTGTCGAAGATTTTTGGTTGGTCCTATCTATAAAATCAGGAGAAATCATGTTTCAACGAATCTCTTCTTCTTGTGAAGAAGAACAGAGATGTGTAGTATATCAACAAATCAGGAACCCATGACTTCTGACATTGCATTTTATACGTTCGCACACGGGTGATACGACACATTTATTCGCATTGTTGCCACAGTCACCCTTACCCTTACCCTCGCAGCTAGAGCTAGAGGTAGGTACTGCCGCCAGGATCAGGATCCGAGAAACACCCCCTGCGTAGTCCGGAATTTCCAAAAACATCAGCAGAAAAGAGACTATTGTGGTGTTGATGGTGTTTGTGCTCATCTACATGTTGCAGTTGAAGAGAGCTTGGAATCACTGTCACCGAGAGTGAGATAGAGATGGCTTGACACGTGGAACCAGACTGACGTGCCCTGAACAAGACGAGCTTCCGTTTTCAGATTTCAAATTTCTTTACATTTCGATTTTCTATTTTCAAGTGTTGAGAACACGCGGAACTTCCACTTCATCTTCTGCGCTGGCCGGAGCGAGATTCGGGTTTTGTACCCGCCGTGAGTCCCTCCAACAAAAACCCGAAAATAACCGGGTAGGTTCGGTTAATTTATTATTATATAAGTCCAGACGCGGGTGTGCTAAATACCCACCCATTTCAAATTATTCACGAAACGAGATTCTAGTAGCAGATTCCGAGCAGATTCACTTTTTCAACTCCAGCGCCCGAGCGACGACGACGACGACGATGGCGAAGGATGAGTTGGCGCGGCGGCAGTCGGCGCGGCATCGGCGCGGCTCCATCGAGATCGAGACCATGGAGGAGTCACAAACACTGCTCGTACAGACAACAACTCGAAGAAGAACTCTTGGCTTCAGCATGGCGGCTCTGACGACTGCGACGGAGACATCGGCAGCTGCCGCGACTGGCGGTGGACGACTCCGGACGAGGCGACGGCGCGCGGACGGCCCGGGCCGCGGTCGCCGGGCCGCTTCGACGTCGGCCATGGCCGCCGCGGCACTCTGCCTGGCCTCGTCTCGGTCGATGCTGCCAGCGAGGATGATGGCCGCGTCCGCCTTTTCAAATCCGGTCTCGAAAATGCCGGCATCGCATTCGGGACTAAGTACGGGACTGACTTCAGCCCCGTGGAGGCCATCGCCATCTCGTGGCACGGCACCTCCCAGAACGGCGGCCGGCCGAGTGTCAGTGGTTTTCATGTCCGCCGTGCCCCCGGAGCTGGACGAAAAGGGCATACAAAACATAGACGATTTGGAGCATGACAATCTACCACCGCTTTTGCGCAAGGTGGCCGACAAGGTGGGCAAGATAGACGAGTCCCGCATCACCTCCACCCCTGAATATCTCAGTGGGGAGGTACCCCAGCTCTTCAGCAACATACGTTACGAGCACGACGAAAACGGCGAGGTGAAGGCTGTAGTGAAAGCGCGGGACAATGAGGGTTCCATGACTTTTCTGTCCTCCTCGGCCTTGCTGTGCGGTACCTCCCTTGGTAGCGGACTTCTTTTCTTGCCCCGCATGGTGAGCGAGGGAGCGGGCTTCCTCCCCTCCACGCTTGCCTCGCTGGTGGCGTGGGCCTACATGACGGCGAGCGCACTCCTCACGGCCGAGCTCCTCATCAATCGCATGGGAGAGACCGGCAAGGTCAGGAACGTGGGGTTGCTCGAGATATATAAGAGCCACCTGGGCGAATGGGGCGGCAGGGCGGCCGGATTGGCCTTCCTGGTTGTCAGCTACATGGTGATGGGAGTGTATTTGAGCGAGGGAGGCGACTGGCTTGGCAGGATCATGGAGGCTGCGAACGTGAACAACTTGGACGTGGGGGTGGCATTGCAAAACCCCTGCCTGGTGCCCCGGTCGCTCTTTGCCTTGGCCATCGGGACCTTCCTGCTTGCAGCCGCGAGGTTCGGCACCGTCCAGCGGGCCGTGACGCACCTCTTCCTGCCAACGACGCTGCTCGCCGTGGCCGGATCCGTTGTCCTTGGGCTGCCCTCCGCAGACCTTGGCGCCCTCGTTGCGCTGGAGAACCAGCACCCGGAGGGATTCTTCGGATCGTTCCCGCTCCTCTTCATGAGCTGGACGTACCACGGCGTGGTGCCCCGGGTGGTGTACGACCTGGAGGGAGACAAGACCGAAATCACCAAGGCCATCGTGGGAGGCTCCACGAGTGCGCTGCTGGCATACCTGACGTGGAACGCCGTCGCGGTGGGTACATCGTTGGGCGATGGCGTCTTCGGCGCGTCCGCGCTCACGGCGATGAACGTGGCATCCGGACTGGCCATCGTGACCAGCCTCGTGGGCGTGGTCCTTGGCTTCGTGAACGAGTTCTACGACGCGGTCGGCCCGCCCCCGCCCAACTCCTATGGCCCGCGAGAGAAGGACGACAAGTGGAAGGTGGGCCTGCTCACGGTCCTCCCCGCCGCGGCGGTCTCCGTGGCATCCGCGAACGCCGGCTTGGACAACTACTCCATTCTGGGCTACACGGGTATTTTCGGCGGCGGTGTGCTGTTCCTGACGCTACCAGCATTGATGGCGTGGAAGAGCAGATACTCGGAAGACGAGGACCCGCCGAGGCCGCTTACGGTCAGGCCCATGGTCCCGCTGGGGAAGGTGGCGCTTGGGAGCCTTTACAAGGCAGCGTTCACGCTAATTTTGGAGCAGGGGCTGGAGAAGCTGGGGGTGTTCGAGTTCGTGAGGGATTTGGTCGTGGGCTTGAGTTCAGGGGGTGGCGCTTCGATGTGAGTGGGTGATGGAGTGTGCGAGAGAAGTCCATTTACCGCCTCCTGTTCTACGAGGGTGGCACTTGACCCAGGAGGATAATAATTGGCACGTTTCTGTGACCTGTGTCTCATGAGATGATTTGGAAAGGTCACCCGGCCGTAGCCGGAAAGTCTAGGTACCTATTTAACAATACTAGACTGTCGAGGCTAATGAGCAAGGATGGAGGGCCAAAGAATAACAAGGACTAGATAGGCATCAAGCATCGAATAGGTACAGGCATCAATTCTCTGGTAGGAGACCAGCAGAGTCCACATGTTCGAGCATCCTTCTGTAGTGCCCGTCCTCACGCTGTACCAGCTGATCATGAGATCCGCTCTCGACCACAGAACCATTTTCGAGGACGAATATTTTGTCAGCACTGCGGACCGTCTGTAGCCTGTGAGCGATCACAATAGTCGTCATTCCAAACCGATGGCGGAGAAGTTCATTCAGAGCTTCTTGGACTGCAGCCTCGGACTCTTGGATCAACGATCGATTACACAACAAACTGAGCCAATTTGCGCAAAGGTCGGCCATGTCCTATGAGCGCTCGAGTATGACTCACCTGAATCCAAAGCGCTCGTGGCCTCGTCAAGGAGCAACAAAGCTGGCTTTCTCACTAACGCACGCGCTATTGCAATTCTTTGTCTTTGCCCCCCCGATAAACCTTGGCCTCGCTCGCCAACTTGCTCTTGATACTTATTTGGGAACCTATCAATGAAGCTGTGAGCATTGGCAATTTTCGAAACCATGGTGATCTCCTCCAGGGTCACAGATGTTCCTATGGACATTAAGTTGATAGTGAATGTGGGATGCAATATCGTACATCAAGAAACTGACCACATGTGGTGGGAAAAAATAGGCTTGCGAGCACTCAGTACATATGGCACTCACCATAACCGATGTTTTCTTCAATAGTCCCAGTGAAGAGCACGGGGTCCTGAGTGACAAGGCCAATTTTCTGCCTGTGAGCTGTCAGATTCATCATCTTCAAATCCACAGCGCCAAACTTTATCGATCCTTCACTGGGATCATAGAGACGCTCTAATAGAGAGACAATGGTTGACTCTGAATTGATTTGAGAGAAATATGTGAGAGTTGTTCCTTCATGAGTGAGCATTTACTTTCAATCCACACACAGAACTCACTTCCACATCCTGAATGACCCACCAGAGCAACTAGACTCCCAGTTGGTATTTGCATGCTTAGACTATTCAAAGCCAATGTGTCTGGGCGACTAGGATACGAAAAAGATACATTCTCAATCGTTATGTCTTCATTGGTCCGGTCCTCGTTAGTCTGGGCTGAGTCTCTGACAAAGAAGTTACCAGTGCCAGGGGGTGGTGGGTGTCTATCCAACAGGAAGAATACACGGTCCCCTGCGCCTGAGCTTTTGATAAGTGATGAGTAGGAATTGAACAGGTTTAAAGTGTACTCTTGCAGCTGTCCTTGGTACAGCATGAAGGCTAGCAGGACCTCTGGTGTAAGTTTTCCTTGCTCAACAAAGATTGACCCCAGTAGCAGGAGCGAAGCCTGGACGCATCTGCGACGATTGAGGCGGCGTAAATCGGTGAGTAAAATAGAATAGGGAAATAAAAACAAATTCGTTTGCGACGCACGTATTGATTAGGAAGGTGCTCACGACCATGAAATATACTCCTGTTGCAATCAGTTGCTGAATGTTGAGGTCATAAAGCCGATCTATCTGATTCATGTATTTCTCTCGTTCAACGTGCTCAGCCGATAAGGTGATCACTGTTGTAATGCATGCTAATGATTCATTAGCACAGCTTGTCGCGGCTGCAAGGGCATCTTGAACTCCTTGGGCATTTTTGCTCAACCAATCTCCATAAAATTTGTTCAGGAGACCTGTGCGAAGAAATAAGAATCAGTTGCGACAATTGGTGCAGAGGCTAACAGTGTAACATGGGCTCACCTACGAAGGGTACGATCGCTAATGTACAAAGCCCAAGGATTGGACTACGCATGACCATGTAGACTGATATACTGCATGGTAATGAGGTAAAACGTACTGCAATTGCAATGCACTGCAAACTTCAGAAGAGTAAACCGCCAACAACCACTCACCCTGTAATTCGGACCATTGCCTCCACACTGAAACGGAAAAACCAAGTCAGATCCGTGGCCATCTCACCGCAATCGGATGTCAGCCTCGAGATCAAGTCGCCGGTGTTTGTCCTGTCGAAGAAAGACTGTTCCTGCTTTAATATCGAGGAAAAAGTATCGAGCCGCACGGTTCTGACGATATTCTCTTTCGCCTTTCCGAACAGAAAGATGCACCAAAAGTCGAGAATGGCGTCGACGGTTCCGAGAAGGAACAAAAGCATGACCTCCCTCCTGGCCCCATCATATTTCTCGTCAATCAAATTTGCGATGGTGGTGGACACGAAGTGCGGTATGGCGAGGGAAAATGGGAGCCGAATCAGCAGAACGACGATTCCGATCCAGATGTACATGGACTCGCCGCCCGCGAGCTTGAGCAGGCGCGATGTGCCGCGCAGGCGGGAGGTCGCTTGCGTGGATTCGCCGCCTTTCATTTGTCCATCCTCTTTTTGGCTACTTGCGCTGCTCTCATCAGTCGATGCTCCATGGGAACTCGACCCGTCATCGCTGCTGTCTTCAGAATCGGACCCGACTAAGGAGTCGGACTGGAGCAAAGGTTCTATGCTGGCAATCGACGTAACGCCCCGCTCATGCACGGATTTCCGACAGCAGCACCAGGATCGCCTCCCAAAATCCTGCTCATCACGACCGTCATCATTAGTTTCTACCGCTCTCGACTCTGGCCAGAACGAGGCCATCAAGCCGAAGGACACCAGACACGATATCCCTACTCCCAACCAAAGAGTAGTTTGGTCCCTTAGAGAGCTACAGCGATGGCCGCCGTCGTAGACGTCGGTGCCCTCCGAGGCGATGAAGTTTACCAACCCAATTATCACCATCGATAGTCCCATCGACGCTGCGCGTATCAATGGACATGATCAGTGCAAATAATCTGCATCTATTTGCAACGGTTGCGGCACGACGTACCTTGGATGAAGAGCAGCGTCCTGCAAAGGAAATCGCCGTTGCTCGGCGATCGATCCGCACCATCGAGCTCATCATCCTTCTCATAATTGCAGCGGGGAATGAGAGGCACCAGCAAACCCAGCGAGGAAACGGCGATCGAGAGGAAGCACGCCCCCGCGAGTCGCAATGCGTCGCCCTCCAGGTCCGCCGGCGATGATGAGCCCTCCGTCGTGGACGACGCGGTCGAACCGTCCTCGATTTCGGAGAGACACGGGTACAGAACAATCCTTGTTTTGTTTCCGCGATGTTAGGTCGAGAGGGAAAGAAGCGAAACAATCTCCCACGTGAGGCTATCGGTTGGGATGAATTATTTATTGACAACAACAACTTTGCAAAAACCAAATGCACAAGTCGAGAGAGAAGGAGAGAGACATTCCGTACATACCTCGCCGTGCCCGGAAAGGCCAGGAAGAGTATCCCCAACCCCGCGAACGTCGCCGCGAGCATCGACGAGCACGCCAGCGCCACGCGACTTGGCGTCGACGACGACGGGCCGTCGTCGTCGTCGTCGCCTCCGTTCGATCGGACGGGTCGACGCGTCGTCGGGGGCGGCATGATCACCACATACAAATCACTACTCTAGTGAGGAACTCCCGAGGTAGGAATTAGAAATGGATCGGTATGAGGTACCATACCATAGGTACCTATGACCGACGGCCCGACGCCCGACGGCGATGCAAAAAATGGTCAATGGGCCGGGCCCGGGGCCTGTGGGGAGCGAGCTGTGGGCTGTAGGTAACGTACCTAGAGGGCTCGGAGACAGCGCCGGCGGCGGCGGCAAACTTTATTTTCGATGATTTGACCGTTGCTTTTGCATCTCTCACGCTTGTGAATGATGGATGGGTCGATGTCTGGCTCTATGTTCATGTAGGTACTATTCCTACGCCAAATTGACACGACAGTGTGCGACATGTGATATGCGATATGTGATGCTTTCTTCTTACTTACGTTACCCATAAATCATCCGTCACCATCCACCTATGTACCCGCTGTGTACCCGTACCTACTATCCATCAAAACGATGCGCCGCCGTGAGCAAGAACATCACTGCCGTGAGACCCTTGGTGAGTTGGAGACTGCAACACAGCAGGGTGCAACCTGACTGGTGCAACCAGGTGCTGTGCGCGCCCGCCAAGCAAACGTGCCGAGCACCTGTGTTCAACTATCTCGTGTATGGTCTCACGACTCGTGTACTACATAGTACAATCAAATCAGTGTTCTCATCTGGGTGGCTCAGCACACCCCATAGCCCCAGATCTCCCGGTCCCGGCTCGCTTCGTGGCAGTCATAAAAATCAATACAAGCAAAAAGCAATATCTCGCTTATCATACCATACGCTTCGTCGAGCAACTTCTGGAGTCAATAGCCTATGGCAACATCAGATACCCAATATTCCTTTGAAAGGAGCTTGCTCTGGCGCACCAAAGTCCGTCTCCAGCACACAGGGTGGCTACAATATGCTCCTCCTATTATCCTTGGCAGTACATCTCTACTCCTATCCCGAGCCTTTGCTTGGCGCTTTCATGCCCCATTTGCCGATGTGATTACATCCAGTCTTGCATCAGTTGGAAAGTTGCTATTGGTTGTGGGGATCTTTGATATCCTTACTATCAAACTCAACGTCTTCCGCCCTCTCGAGCCTCTGCCTAAACGCCTCGATGGTGATATGAAAGGTACTGCATGCAGCGATATATGCTCTGTCATACGAGAAAGACGCTCCTGTCGCTCTTTCCAGCCTCGAAAGTTACGCCAAGAAGATCGAGACGAAATACTTCGGATTGCAGGAATCGAGTCGAAACGAACACTTAGTTCCGCACCGATACGATTTGAATACGTAGATTGTGCCCTGAAAGTTTGGCCTGTTGTTAATGCTCAGGAATTCCTGGTAGCCATCGGACCGGCGAAGTACGATCGCATGGCCATGGTTGACGTTGGACGGAGTTTACAAGCCGTGGTCTTACACGCAACCCAGATGGGCATTGCTACGTGTTGGATCGGACCAGGTGCCGACCATCTTTCAGTGACTACCGCGTTGAAAACGAGGAACAAATACAGCGATGAACTTGACCATGTTGTATGTGTTTGCGCCATTGGATACAAGAGTGTACTTGTTCCAACAATGGTCCGATTGGCGACCAATGCCATGAGCCGAAGTAGGAAGCCATGCAAAGAGCTGTTCTTTTCAGATCGCAGCTTTCAGAAACCACTTGATGTGTCGACGTATCCCTTCGTCAAGTTTGCCAAGTGCTACGAGGCCGCGCGATGGTCGCCGTCGAGCTTCAATGCACAGCCCACCAAATGTGTCGGTCGCTGGGACGAGACGACAGATACAGTTTGGTTTGACTTCTTCTCTACCACAAATTCGAGGTATTATGCTCCCATTGCGGCAGGTATTTGGTTGCGTGATTGGGAGTCTGCCTGTGAAAGTATTGGCGTTAAAGGGCAATTCATAGTACTTCCACAAAAGGAACCAGATGTCGATAGCCCACATGGGTCGTCATCGCCATTGTATAATATCAGCTGGACGGCACACTAGAATAAACCGTTTTTGAAGGTAAAGTAGCATATCATCTCTTTCTAGAATGTTGGATTTGATTCGTGTCAATCTTGGACAGTCAAGAGCATTGGTCAAGAGAGCTCATCTTCAAACAGAGATAAATAGTAAACATGCACACATCAATTGGAGAGAGGTATCTTCACTTCTCCATTGATTGTATTGACTTTAGCAAGTGTCTTGCTTGGCGAGCATGCACACTATTCTTCGCGGCTTCACGAGCACAAATAATATTAGCTTCTATTCAGGTTCAACATATTTATCTGCTGAAACTCCTAGTGACATTGCCTGCTGATGTTGATAGTCTATTCCTTAAGACGAGGTTTTTGAGAGAACCAGTCCTCACAGCCCCTTTCGCGACAGAGGAAACGGCGATTGACTCGCACTTAATATCAGTTCCTACGTACATATCAACGTAGAAGGTCCGCCCCCCCCCTCGCGTCCGCTCTGATCGGCCTGATCGGCCGACGCCGGGCGGGGGGG
>JALLBE010001331.1:0-10860 GCA_036939795.1 Thalassiosira mediterranea | reverse complement strand
GTGCAGGATGTTGCAGGTGCAGGATGTTGCAGGTGCAGGTGTTGCAGGTGCAGGTGTGGTCAAGAGACAGGTTATTGATTTTAGTGTTTTTGCACTGTTGAAATTGAATTTCAGTCCAAATTGCTTCCCTAGTTTGGTTGGGTGGCGGGTTTCATAGCGGTCTGAGTTGGACCAAAAACAAAAAATAGTGCTGCTTGATGTGTGAGTGCATGCAATAACACTACAAATGGAGGGAAATTTGCTGGGGTTTGTTTTCCTTCTACTGTAGTACTTAGTTAGAGTGTGAGTTGGCAAAGTCAGTTTGTGGATGTAATTTTCAGACTGTGCCATTTGGAAATAGAGTACCATAGTGAGAGATCATGTCTAACCTCTCTCAGAAGGTTGAAGTACGCCATGGGAGTTCTGCAGGCTATTCGTTGTCATGGGGATATGTGTGCTCATCCTTATACCTATCGGGGAGCATGACCGTTGGTGGGGTTGGGGTTAGAAAGAATGGGTTGGAACGTCTGGGACACCCAAATTCTGCCACTGCCAAGTCACAAGTCAGTATTTGCCGACCCACCGAGGCAGGAAGCAAAAGTAATTGTAGGGTGACAGCAGCGGGTGAAAGTGTAACTGTGTGTTCTAGCTAATATTAACATGTACAAACCGTGCTAACAGGCATGTATAATGTGGGGTGGATGTGTGGGAACTCAGACCATTTTGGTTTCCAGCTCCATGAGGCTAAAATGCCAATCATGATGATATGCTCATGAATCAACAGGTCACCTCAGGGCCATGCCTCAGCAGACAAATGATTTATTTGTCGTTGAGGGCATCAACACCGGGGAGGACCTTGCCCTCGAGGAGCTCGAGGGAGGCTCCGCCTCCGGTGGAGATGTGGGACATGTCTCCGGCGCGTCCAGACTGCTCGGTGGCGGCAACAGAGTCTCCTCCTCCGATGATGGTGGTGGCTCCCTTCTCCTTGGTGAGGTCGGCGAGGATGTCGACGATTCCGAAGGTTCCCTTCTCGAAGGCCTTCATCTCGAACACACCCATGGGTCCGTTCATGATGACGGTCTTGCAGTCGGAGAGGAACTCCTTCTGCTCGGCGGTGGAGGCGGGTCCGTTGTCAAGTCCCATCCAGCCATCGGGGATGGCGTCAGCGGAGACAATCTGGGTGTTGGCATCGGCGGCGAAGTTGTCGGCGATAACGATGTCAGAGGGGAGAAGGATGGTCTTTCCAAGGGACTCGGCCTTGGCGAGGACCTCCTTGGCGGTGTCAACGAAGTCCTCCTCAACGAGGGAGGTTCCGACGGAGAGTCCCTTGGCCTTGAGGAAGGTGAAGACCATGCCTCCTCCGATGACGATCTTGTCGCACTTGTCGAGGAGGGCGTTGAGGACGGTGATCTTGGAGGAGACCTTGGATCCACCGACGATGGCGGCCATGGGGGTCTCTCCGTTCTGGATGGCTCCGTCAAGGTACTCGAGCTCCTTGGCGAGGAGGAATCCGGAGACAGAGGGCTGGAGGAACTTGGTCACACCCTCAGTGGAGGCGTGGGCACGGTGGGCGGTACCGAAGGCGTCGTTGACGAAGAGGTCGAAGGGAGCGGCGAGCTTCTCGACGAATCCGGGCTCGTTCTTGGTCTCCTCCTTGTAGAAGCGGGTGTTCTCGAGCATGATGACATCACCCTCAGAGGCGGCTCCGACGATGGAGGCAACCTCGTCTCCGATGCAGTCGGGGGCGAGCTTGACCTCCTGTCCGAGGAGCTCTCCCATGCGCTCGGCGCAGGGTCCGAGGGAGAACTTGTCCTCGGGTCCATCCTTGGGGCGGCCAAGGTGGGAGCACACGGTGACGATGGCGCCCTTGGACTTGAGGTACTCGACGGTGGGGATGGAGGAGCGGATGCGGGTGTCATCGGTGATGGTCTTTCCGTCAAGGGGAACGTTCACGTCGCAACGGACGAGTACCTTCTTGCCCTTGAGCTCGGCCTCGGTGAGGTCCTCGATGGACTTCTTGGCCTCGAGTTCGAAGACAGAGGGGGCAGAGAAGGTGCGGGCCGAGATGGCGTTGCCGGCGGGGGCGAAGGCCGAGACGGCGGGGAGGGCCAGAAGGGCGATGGCGGCGTTGATGAGCTTCATGGTTAGATTGGCTAGAGTTGACAACAGTTACAAATTGTGAGCATTTCAGTGGCTCACTTTCATAGGCATCTTTGCGGCTTCTCTCTTCCGTATCTTCCCGTCCGTCCGTGCTTCTTCCGGCGCGTGCGCTGCTTCTAGCTTTGATTGATGATGCTCGTCGGTCGGCGTTGCTGCTGACGACGATAGATCGCGTGCGTTTTCACTGGCGTCACTGTCGTCAGTGATCGGGGGGAGATGATTTTATCGACGACTTCACTCGCTTTGATCCTCGCTCTTGATTCGACAGCAAGAGCAGCGAGAGAGAGTTGCAGCGCGGTTTTATGCACTCTGCAATTGAATCGGTGGCGGAGGGAAAAGGGAACACACTGACGGAAGATCGTGACGAAGCCCAATGCCAGCAAAGATCTTCGTAGAGCAACGTAGGAATAGTAGGATCCAAGTGCGTATGTCGTGGAATGCACCGTGGTGTTTGGTGGTGTCTGGCGTTCGCGTGGCCACCTCGCGCGCGTCGACGTGCCCTCGGCAAAAGCAGAGATGCAAAGCGTGCGCAAAGCAGATGCGATCACAAGCACAATCTGGCTTGGGAAAGATCTTCAAGGATTCACCCTTCGGCGCTCGCTCGCCTTCGGATTTTGTTCTTCTGCGCTGCTGCTGCAAATGCTGCTCTTTCCTACCTGCCATTGCATCCATGGACATTGCCAGGCCATGGCCATCCCGTTTGAGTGCGGCTGTCGAGACTTGATCGAGATCATTTGCTGCGGTTTCTCCCGCCTTTTCCGCGCCTGGAACAACGTGAACGCTGCTGCCATGTCTTGCAGGCGAGTCCTTCCTCCCACGGCACGTCACATCGGTGGGACATATCACGCTCATGTCATGGGCAAGGCACTACATTGGTGTTTGGGGCTCTTGGTGCTCACTGCAAATCTTCAACGGCCCCTTACGAACTTGACTTAGGCGTGGCATAGCAAGCCCTCGTCAATCGAGAGGAGAACTGCCTTGGCGAATCGATTTGCTAGTAATTGGTCCAACCATCAATGAATGTCTCGAAGATTTAGGAGGTAATGCCCGTGGTTTGCCTCGAATCTGGTTTGTCTTGTCAGGAGAGACGAGCGTGAGCATATGATGCCTACTTGGCTATTGAATTTTTCATCAGGCATGGTGCCCTGGATGGCTTCGTCGGCAACTCATAGGCTCTGGCTCTGTTTTCTTTTTTCGGGTATGAGAGTCTCAGGTCTAACCCTGACGTATGGAAGCCTCGTGGGATCACTATCATATCGTGGTCTGATCGTATGAAGATTGTAACTTCATTCAGCTTCATTCTACTACGACATGCAACAATCAACTGTACTTCTGACTCAAGGCGGTGGATAGTAGGGGCGTCGTTTTCCAGTACACGAAAACAGATGTCTGGGACATGGCAGCTTGATTTTATTCATCGATTGAATTGGAATTCAAAGAGACGATGCGCTACCATTCACGCATGCAGCATTGAGAGGAATGGGAGATACACTCTGCATAGGTGATAGAGAGAGTTTCTAATACCTATCTGGACATTTTGGTTGAAACGAATTGAATCTCGAGATGAAGACTGTGTGTCCGTCATAGAGGTGTCCACGTTATGGTGCTCTTATTTTGATGCAGTCTATAGTCGGTAGAGCGAAGGAGTCTGGTACCATTTTGATCTTAGCCATTGGTATCAGTACTTGTGGCCTGGCTTGAATGACAAGAGGTTGGGATCATAGCCAGACAGCTCATATACATCAGTGATATGTTTCAAAGACTCGTGATCACGTTCTTCCAACGCTGCATACATGGCTTCTTCCATGGCTATCCTATGCCTGCACTTTTTCCCCGGAGATATTATTGTGAGCGTTGTTTGTATGCATTCTCTATTTGCTTTCAGCGCGCGAAGACTGCGGGCTATCTCTGCCGTGAAGTTGCGCGATTTCATCAGTCCAGACCGTTCGGCTTCGCCGCGTGCTTCAAGAATTAGGTTGACAGCTGAGCGACGCTGTTTGTCAGTCAGCGTAGTTTCTACCTTGCCGTCTGTGCCATAAACCTGTGCAATTCTGGCTATACATTCAAGTGGGGCATTTTTTGCTGCAATGCCTTCACTGGCACATTGTCTGACTTCATTTATGGCAAAAAGAAGCTCTTCTTTTTGGCTGGCAACTGGGTCATTCCATCTCATAAGTAACTGGACCAGGAGTAATATGATAGAAACGAGGATGTCATCTGAGACAAATAATGGGGAATGAGAGTGAAATCAAAGTACAAAGACTTACTCGTGCATAATGAAACCCAACATATCTCTTGATTCCCCAGTACTTAGCCTTTATCCAGTCATCGCGTTTCATCCCAACTAAATTGCTCACGTCCCCGACTATACTCCTCAAGACAAGAATTTTCCCGTCTAGGAGTTCAGACTCGCAGACTGCTTGCATTGTTATCAAGGCAAGATCTTCGCTGATGCAGCCAGCTTGCCGTGCCTTGTTATAGATTTCGCCTACTTCAGGCCATATTTTATTACGAGCATAGTGTTTGCCAATCGCCAAAAAGGTTGATGGATTAACACATTTGTCATCCATGTTATCCAGGAAAGTCATGCATTCATCAATATCAATGTCTAACAATGCCTCCAAGGTATTGTTCATGCTTGAAGCCATGAGTATCGAATCATCTGAGTGAACGGTTCCCTTCTCAAATGCGGAGACGGCTTTTTCTGGTTGGCCCATCTTGGTGTATGCCCTTATCAATGGGGCTAGAACTGGGTCACTTAGATGAAGGCCGGAGAGGTCCATCTCGTCATCATTTGGAAATAGTGAGCTGTCTGAATCATTTTCCTCCATTCCAAAAAAAGTTTTGACTCTCTCAGCGAATGAGGTCTTCTCTTCTGTTTTTCTGGATGAACCAATTGCGTGACGGAAGAGATGCAATGCAGCTGCTGGCTGGTAGGCATCTATCAAATGATCCATTGCCCTCCCCAAGCCTCTCTCGTACAGCAAACGGCTCTCTGGTGCAACATTTGATCCATCCGAAGAATTTATTGCAGTTGATGCTCTCAAAACTCTGTCCATCGCGATGAGCGACTGTACCAGAGATTCTGCAGAAGGTTGACCACTTTGCTTCGCCCCTGCCAATGAAGCATGAGATGGCCCACCATGGCGCGTGTGGTCCAAAAGCATACCTGCAATGTGAGCACATCCTTGCCGATTGAGACAGTTGATGTAAGCGCCAAAAACATTTCGATTCTCGGTCACAATTGGCTGCGAGAGGATGGTGTTCACAGCTTCGTTGTCACTGTGTTCCACCCATGTAAGGTCTGGTTTGTTTCCTTCGCTCGTATAGTAATCATTGACAATAGAGCACAGCACAATGGCCAGGCCGCCTTGGCTGTTGTGGTTGGCTGCGCGCATCAATGATGCAAGCATTCTCGCCAGCAGATCGTTTTGCTCACTCTTGGTGAGAATTCCCTCGCGAGCATCATTATGGCTGCTGATCTCCAATGAATTGGAATGCAATCGCCATTTAGGGTTCCGACTGTGATAAACTGAATCAAGAAAAGTTTCTAACACCTGGATAGATGACTTCAAATCACCATCATGTCCCAAGCTTTGCACTAAGCCAACTAATGCATCCCCACTAAGCGGACTACCCTCATCTATGATTTCCCTGAACATCTGTAATGCATCTCTGCCGAAGCCACCTCTCCTGACTTTTCCCATAGCATGGAGGGCTAAATCGCGACAAAGAGGTTTTACTGCAGTTACGTTTCCTCCAGCCCATTGCCATTCACTTGCAGCATTTTGAGCCCCAGACATGAACGTGTCGTAAGTGTAGATTGCTTCCTCGTATTGTGATGATTCGATGCACGCTAACATCGCCGCAGCAACAATCGACTGAATACCAATAGCGGCAGTGGAAAGGTAGTCAGCATAATGATACTACCACACCAGGACTCAAACAGAATGATACAGTTTTGTGCTCACTCACTGGACCGTACGTTGAAATTGCATTCGAATCTGATGCAAAGTCTAAGCAATCATTCCACAGGCCCGCGCGTCCCAAAGCCAGCCCCGCCGCCATTACATCTGATAATTATGTAGAAATACAGGTGAGTTCAATGAAGGAGGTTCATTTCAAGAATAAATCAGCCAAAATTATGCACGGTTTACTGAGATGGACTCACAATTTTCCTTGCCAGAGGGTGATATCATGCACAATTTCATGGCTGTATCAAACACGTGTTGGCTCGGGGACCCCTCTATTGCATTTTTTCCTTCCCTTTCCATTCTGGATTCATGATCGCGCGCAACAGCATACAGACCAATTTCTAAAGGTTGGTCCCAACCTAATGCTGGATCAATAGGCGCAAAGCCACCAGTAGCCATGTAGCTGCCGTCCTCTGTGTCGGTGCCATCCACTTGGTCCATGAAGATTTGTGCGGCTTCTTCCCATCGGTTTTCATGACACGCGGCGCGAATTGCGTGGAAGAAATGTGATGGATGAGTGTCGAGGTTGAGGCTTCGGATTATATCAAAAATGGTAAGGCATCCTTCGTATGGTGAGATGTCAGCAACATTGGGAAACAGTGGTGTGCCATATTCAGCACCATCCACGTCGTGGCTGCCATAGGCTGAAGGAGTTTCGCTGTAAATCAGCATTGCCCTTCCCAGTGAATCGGTTAACGAATACCCATCTTTCGGACCCAGCGCTCTGATTTTGCCTTGCTCGATGGAATCTTTGACGCATGATAAAACCTTTGTCACATCGCTGCAAATGTCTTGCCGTCTTTGAAATACCAGAGGCTCCAGCTCATCATGCTCTGCATCATTTTTCTGATGACCTAATCTGGTGCCTTCTTGAAGCCATGTTCGGGAAGGTGGAGGTAGGGATGCATGCTTCTGATATAAATTGCTCATGACCTGGTCAAATTGACGAAGGGAAATCGCTTCTTGTACCTCCCACTCTGAATAACTGCCATACAACTCCTCCATCCGTGTGAACAGTGTGATTCCATCGTCGACGGCGACTGTTTCTGTGTTCGAAAGTGACTCGCTTTGTTCGACGCCAGAATCTACCTCGTGTTCATATCTAGTACTGCCAAGCTTTGGCACATCTGTCTCATGCAATGTTTTATCCGAGACCAAGGGTATCTCAACTGGCGACACAACTAGGGAATAGTCAGTGCCAATCTGCAACATGAACGATCTAGATTGATCACGTGTCTCTAGTGGCTGAACGTTGACGTTACGACCTGCATCTTCTGCAGGATCTGTTTGTGACATGACTCGTTCTAGATTGGCCCAAGCAGCTGCCGCACCCTCTTCAGATTCGAATTCAACTTTGAGGATACCTTTGGAGTTGTCAAACCTCCAGTATGATAAAGCAGATTTGCTATCACCATCCTGGCACAGCAAAGAATACACAAGGTGCTTAACCCACCGAGGTTTGGGGCCTTTTGGCCAGCCATCTATTATCATCATCTTCCTGTGAGAGCTTTGCATGCTTTCTGCATATTCAAACGGAGGAGAACGCCTGATCAATAGCCCATCAATCTTTGTTTCCTTGACATCGAGCTGCACTTGGGGTCGAGATGATGATTGGGTCGATTCGTTGGAAATAATTACTGCATCTCTCACGATGGAAGAATCCCCTGCAAATCTTTCGAAGGATCTGACTGCGTTCAAAGGAAACCATTGATTTTCATGTTGTTCAAGGATACCCCGCACATACTCATTGTGGCGCAAGTGGATATCTGACAAAAAGAAAGAAAGCCGCTTTGATAGGTCCTGTACTGATCTCTCCCTTTCACTCTCGACTCGTGATGAAAGTGTTCCATTTGACGACAAATTTTCGTCAAGACTCTCTGATGGCTTCACAGAGTTTGGGGACATCACCGAATCAAACTCCACCCCTTCTGATGTAGGTGTTCTTTTCAAGCGATCAGTTGAGTCGAAAGCATGCTTAGGCTCGATTGACTCGTGCTCAAGCCAACCCTCCTCATCGATTGTGGCCATATCAATTCGCCTGGCAACCATAGATGAGCTCTCTATTTGTATTTCATACGCCCCAATTTGATCTGAAATTGACGACAGAACAGCAATTTGACGTCCTGATGGATCAGTTGCCACATCAACCTGTGACGCGGCTCGATGAAGATTGTCCCAAGCCTTGTCAGCACAATCTTCAGATTCGAACTCGATGTTGAGCACGCCGTTTACGTCATCTGATTTCCAATATGTCACGGGTATTTGGCCGGCACCCTCGCCATTGCCAAGCAGCAATTTGATGAAAGACCGCACCCAAAAAGGTTTGTCTCCTCTCGGCCAACCGTCTATTACCATCATCTTCCTATGCGACCTCCGAACGCTTTCCAGATAATCGAAGGGAGGAGAGCGCTTCACCATTTTTATTCCACTGCGACTTTCGTCTACTTCTATTCGTATCGCAGCCCGCTCCGTACCCGCGGTGTCGTCGCGAGAGACGTTTGCGGCCTCAAGGACCCATGACGGGTCACAAGCGAACCGATCCGTCAACTTTAACGAATTCAAAGGTATACCTCGATTGCCGTGGTCTCGTAGAATGGAGCGAGTTTGTCTATCGTGTCGCAAGTTCACATCCGATAAGAGCATGGACAGTCCGCTTCGGTTTGCTGAAAGCGATCGAGATCCACTTCTGTCGGTGGGCCTGGTGGCATCCTGTTGCTGACGAGCATCGTTGCTTGAACCTGAAGACGAACGGTTGGTTGAAGAGAACAATGACGCCTGAGAGCTGGTGATTCTATGAGGTCGCAGCCTGGTTGGAGGGGGTCGTCCGACTCCGTGACAACCTTCAAACAGCAGCGTGGTTTGTCCCCGGTGCCTCTTGCAGCCGAATCGCCGAGGCGTGTTCCAACGGAGGACATGTTGAGGAGCACCTCTTTGATTTGCGTTGGCGATGAAGGAGAGCATATTTGTCTACTTCTTTGTTAGGGTGCTTATCTATCAGCGGATAGATGAAGGGTCGGAAGGTTGTTCTGGTGAGTCCGCCACCATCTCCAAATCAATGACCGAACTCTCGATGGGTTGCAGCTTCGAGCTGCGCTCGACCTCGCTCGCACCGAAGGCAACGCCGCCGGCCGCGCCGCATTGAGTAGACCTGGGGGGGCGGGTGACGCTGTGCTGGACTACTGGTGGGCGATCCTGCCTCGCTGGCTGGCTCAGGTGTGGACGAAATCCGATGCCCTCCGCTCCATCCAGGCGGCGCGCAAGTGAAAGTGAGGCGCGGGCCGGGCGCGGCACGGCGGCCGCCGATGGATGGATGATGGACGATGCGGTGGTGGTGGCAAGAAGTGGCATTTTTGATGGGCGCCCGCCGCCCGCGTCAGCACAAGCGATACATACGGAGGAATCAGTATTAAACGAACACTTCACAGAGATACGCAAATAATCTTTTTAAATATTCACATAAAAATCTTTTTAATTTTCATGCCACACTGAATACAATCGAGCACAAAAATACACATTTTAAAAGTGTCTACATAAAAATACATGTTTTGGATATGTGTACATAAAATAAAAATACACACTTTTACATACTTTGATATATCTCCACATGACTAGAGACGCCCTCGCTTCTTTGAACCGGCATCGAGTCCGTTGATTTGGAACAGGCGATTCAATCGCCGATCAACATTACCTCAAAGAAAGTCGCACATCGCGCCATCTGCCACACGCCATCTCCATCGCTGCCGTCACGCCAGCCACCGACACCTACACACCATTGCCTATCGTCGATGCTACCATCACCAACCTGGCTGTCGACAACATCAGCCAGTGTTGGTGGTGTCAGCTCGACCTCGACACTACCGCCACCATTAACAGCTATCCAGGTAATAACTCATATATGAGCCAAAAAATACTAGCTTCGTAGTGACTACTGTAAAGCTAGACGAATTTTTGGACTTAGTAGGCATATGACATAGCCATATAATCGTCTACTTCTCCTCTTTCACCTTGTGTCAGGCGCGCCCGCGCAGCTCGGGGCTGCGGTGCGAACGGCGGCGTCGAAATCGAGGCGTGTGTGAGTTTAATTTTTAAATGGCAACACAACGCAAAAAACACAGCACAAAATCAACCGTATCGAATCATAGATAGAGCTAGACATAGAGCCCCGCCGCGGCCCCGACGAGGCACAGCCCATTAGACCAGACCATTTGACGTCGATTCGTGTGCCCAGATCTGGGGCGGACGGCCGCTAAGGCCGTCGGCTTTGGCCGTTTCGATCGACGCGTCGACGACGTCCAAAATCGCCATAGTCTAAAGTAATGTAGGTAGATTGGGATGCACCGTGCCCCCGATCTCTGGACCAGCTGGCCCCGTGACCTAAAGGGGATTATTGAGGCTATCGGTGCCTCGGAACAATGCCGTGCGTGATATGGCGGCGGCGACGGAGCCGACGAGCTAGGGGGGGCGCAGCCGCCATGGTCAAGTTGATTGTTGTGTTTGTGCGTCGGAGAAGTTTTTAGATACTAATATTAGACTAATACTACGTATGTAGAACGACTTTATCTACTTACACTTGCCTACATACCCTATCTGGGGTACAGCTCGGTCCCAATTAACAGGATACCTGTTACTGTTAACACCGCCGACACTATTGTCAACAGCATCGGTCGGTGTCAGCAACACAGTCAGAGCAACATTGATAGTTGCCAATTGCAATGGTGAAGGTCGGCCAACAATGGCGGAGTTCAAG
>JALLBE010001330.1:0-11366 GCA_036939795.1 Thalassiosira mediterranea | reverse complement strand
TTTTGTCCAGATGCAAGGTCAATTTATATTCCTGAATAACTATTGTGGTACACGGAGACATATGTCAATGCCTGTCTTGCTTCGACCCCGACAACGACATGGTGGGAAAGGATAACATGTGATGGGAGCAAATCGCTCCTATTGGGGGTATGGTACGGTCAAAATTCTGGATCTCATGTCTAGGTCAGATCTTAACAGCAAGATGGGCATAGTGGTTTGTCACAACTAATTGGGAAGGGAGTGTTGAGCGTTGCGAGAAATGAAATCTGGTCAAATGAGCTTCGAAATGATGCGATTGGAAAAGGTTGTTTGGAAAAACCGATGTAAATTAATCAGTGACAGCTGTTGTTGTGATAGAATAGAAGCCTTTTGAGACGTAGATGGCGTCCCTATGATGAGTAGTTTCAGTTTTACAGTTCTGATTATGAATACCACACTGTTCACATTACGAGGTAACGCAGTGAACGCTCAATAAATTTCATGGTAAGCAGATTATGGTTCCGCACAACTACTTCAATACTTTTTTGGAGGAAGTCACTTTGAGCAGATTGGATTTGCATATTTTGCAGTGCAGGTTTGTTGGCTCATTGACAGCTGATAGTCAATGTTATCAGTCAGCAAGGCTGCCACCTGCCCCGTCAGCCCGTATCTGAAACACGTTACTCGCGCAGATTGGCGATACAACCTTGCCATCGCCAAGAGTCCGACACATTTGACATGACCGTTGTAATGCAGCCAATATCCTCCAGAGCACTATGATGTTGTTCGTCGTGCTTGGCACCAGAGTCTGCAGGCTCTCCCAGCCCGTCTATCGCATCTGCAACTCCAACGGCACCATCGTCGCCCCTCCACCGCCGCCCCCCTCTCCCGCCCTCGGCCTGCATCTTGTCCAAAACTTTGCCCCCATGGCCAATCCCATCGTCGTCGCGACATACGAGTACACCCTCGCCCAATCCTTTTCGGGATAATGATACCGTCGCGCGAAGATGTCGATGCCGCTCCGCACCTGGTACGCCCCCAGGATGAAGACGGCGAAGCCTATCACGGCATGTACAACACGCCACAGCTTTCGTTCGGGGGCGGGCTTGTCGTGATCGCGATACACGATGACGTTGGCGCCCACGTCCTCCTCGTCCTCGAGGGATGCCTCGTGGTTCGGCAGGGGGCGTCGGAATCCGAGTCCCACCTGCAGGCTGAACAGCAAAAGGATGAACAGTCCGACGACGTGGTGCAGCTCTTTCAGATGTCCCTCCCCTGCCGTACCCATGTTGCGCATCGTGGCGAACGCCGACCCCACGGCCAATAAAACACAAAGGAAGCTAAGAAGGTTGAGGCATACATGGATGTGAAACCAACGCGTGCGCAAGACGTCCCGAAAAAGCGCCGTCGATATACTCAGCGGTACGAGGACGCCGAAGGCAACGATGCCGAGGGTGCCATGTGCCACCCACGCCGCACGATGCTCCCCTGGATAATATTCCGTACCACCAGATTTGACACTTTTCGAAGCGGCAGGTTGTCGCACCGTTTGCAATTCCGACTCGATCTCGGCGGTGCACTCCCCGTAAGCCTCTCGCAACATGCCCTCGTAGGTCTCGTCCCCGTAATCGCATCCCCCGGCCGCGAAGTCGATCTTCTTCTGCAGCTTCTCCTCCGTGTAGTCCTTCGCCTGCCAGACGACGCTGCAGAGCTCCGATCCTATCTCCGATGGATCGGACGGCTTTTCCTTCTCTTCATGCTCCTCCACATGGGTGCATCCGTCGTCTTCGTCATGGTCGACGTCGATTCGTTCGTCCCTCTCGAAGCGGATCCAGCACATGATCTCCATCCGACAATTATCCTTCCCAACCTCGACAGCACTGCCGCCATCACCACCTCCATTGCCAACGTCATGGCTGCTACTAATGTCGATTGGCCCATGCTTCCCCCGTTCCAGGCAGCAATTGCTCACGCTACCCCACAAATATTCCTCCGCGTGAGCCACCGCATCCCTCGCTATCGAGAACGCGACGCACTCCGGATCGGCGTCGCACATTCTCGCACAGTGCCGGGCCAGCGGCGAAGGAGGAGGAGGCGAGGAGAGGTCCGAATCCCCCCCAACACCACCACCACCACTCGATGACGAGCCCTCTTCGTCGTAGTGAGATAGGGGGACGGTGGAGCCGGGGAACTTGGCGCAGAAGTGGCATCCCCCGTCGTCCACCTCGTACGTCGTGCCGGTGCGCGGGAGTCGGGTGTACGCGTTCGACTTGGCGGCGGTGCAGTTCGTCCCGGATGTCGACGTCGTCGTCGTCGACGGCGGGACCGCTGCCAGGTCGGCCGCCTCCGACGCCGTCGCCGTCATCGGTCCCGCCGGGCGGGTGGCAACGAAGAGGTCGCCGTGAATGGCGGCGGCGATGCCCGGGCTGGAGGAGTCCATGCTAAAAGAGGTTTGGCTGGCTTTGACCGCTGCTGAATGAAGACTGCGTGTCCAACCAACGGACATCTGATGTGCAAGGCCATAGTTTTATCGCCAGAATAAAGATATCAGGGTAAATAGTCAGATAAAACACATGACATGTCTCTCTCATCAAACAGTTTAGCGATACGTGACGACAATTCTGGCCGACGCAGCTCTGGACGCATAAATCCGATGCCGTCCGTCACGACCACGACGACATGATAATGAAGCCGCCCCACCTGCTCCTCCCTCGATGTCCCGCCAAGCTCTTGTTGGCTGCAGCGGCTCTCATCGCCGTCTCTACCGCAGTTGTCCTGAGGATCTCGGTGCGGCGTCATGACGTCCCGCGCGGGCAACAAGCGACGGCTGCCGCGGACGGCCGAACGGATGGAGCTCGCGCAAACCGCCATCGTCGTCGCCTCGAGGCCGCGTCCCCCCCGTCGTCCGACGGGTGGTTCGCGGACGTCCCCCGGGCCCTCTCCCTCGCCTCCCGCCCCCCCCCGTCTCCCGGAAAACGGCATCGAACCGAGTTCCGGGTGCTGCTCGTCACGACGTCCCTCGTCGAATACGACAGGGGGACGCGCGGCACGGAGAGGGGGTACGATCGACTGAAGAACGTGGTCCTCCCCCCGCTGGTCGACGCCGCCGCCAGCATGACCGGGCGGGGATGGGACGTCGACGCCTACCTGGTGCTGGGGTACGAAAGGCTCGAGGAGGGTCGTCGTCGGATGGTGCTCGACGCGCTGCCCGACGGGGTGGGGTTGGAGGTGTGGGAGGATGCCATGCCCCTGCACTACGAGAAGACTTACAATAGGGGTCCGAGGCCGGATCAGGGGCTGAAGGCGGCGGATCACGCGCTGAGCAGGCAGCATCGGTTCGTGGTGCGGGATAAGCTGCCTCATTACGACTTCTTCGTTTGCTTCGTGAGTTGATACCATGCGATGATGAGCTGTTGCATTGCCCCAATTATATTCTACCCCATCTTTATCTCATGCTCTGTCCCTTGAAATCTTCATCCACCCTAATGATTTCATAGGAGGACGACATGAGAATAACGGCTGATCATGTGATCAATTTCCTGCAGCTATCGTCAGACATCAAGCAGCTGCACGACGAGGCGCTGGCCAGCCCGGATGGGCACGCTCACGCATCGAACGCATCTCCGCCCAGGGCGAACCGTCACAAACCCAACGACGGTTCGAGCTTTGGCAACGACGTGGTGGACGATCCGATAAGCGCCGAGCACGCGAAGCGGCTGTTCCCGGGATTGCTGCGCGTGGAGGTTCTGGATCGAAAGCCGGATAATCCCATGCGCAAGCCGGGCGCGCTGGACAATCACCGTTTCGTCAAGGAGGTCCCTCCCAGCGCTGCAGCTTTCACTAAGGAGGGAACTTCGATACTCAGACCGGTGTGCTGCGACGAGGACGATCCTCCCCGCGGAAAGACCACGTCCCACCCCAACATGGACGAGGTGGTCATGTGGGAGACCAACGTCCAGGCGACGGGGGTTCGTCGCCTCCCCGAACCCCTTGGGTGGGTGGCCGCGATGCCCGTCGAGGACAGATCGGACGTCGGATCGTTCTGGAGCGGCTATCCCGACATTTACGGCGAGGGAGAGGTCAAGAGGCCACGGAGGGTGGACGCCACGCTCGGGCAGCAGGCCGGGTTCATGGCGACGGCGGGGCAGATAAGGCACTTCCACGAAAGGGCGTGCCCGGGAGGATTTTTGCCGCCGTACGACGGTGAGCACTGGAAAGGAGACAGCCTGCAGCGACACTCGGTCGAGTTCTGGAGCGGCGGCTTCCAGCTCTTCGGGCAGTGCTACCTGAACAGGGTGCTGTCGCTCGACGAGCGAAAGTTCGAGAGGCAGCTGTTGTATCACGTGTCGAACAACAAGCAGAGGACGGTTCGGGCTCAGAAGGTGGTGAGGGTGGGAGATTTCTATGGACAGGCGATCGCGGTGAAGGAGAGGGCCGAGAGACTTGTTGATGGGGTGTCGTAATTGGTGAAAAGAGGACTTATATTTCAGAGAGAGGTTCTGGTGTGGCACTTTTTGCATTTCTTGGGCCACAAGGTCATAGCGCCCTGATCCGGTTCGGATCTATGCGACATTTTCACGCCTCTATTCATTTAGGGCGACATCCCAAGTTCTCCTAGTGCAAGGCTCTACTTGTACATCGCGACGACGACGGGACTTGCCATGGAGGCGAAGGTTTGGACGAGGAGCAGGCGGAAAAAAGGAGAGGCGATGCTGATGCCGTTGGAGATGCAGATGCGATAGACGGGCTCTGGTGCCGAGCACGACGAACATCATACGTGGCGAACTCTATGCGATGGCAGGGTTGTGCCGTTGTGCCGCCAATCTGCACGACCAATGAACCTCACTATGAACTCGTGCGAAGAAAGCAGGCACAAATACAATGTTTACTTCCTGGTACAACTATTGAATCCATCTACAGAACAAAGCGGGTATCCACAGCATCATTTTGCCCGCATGCATATACTATGCTTCTCCTTTCCAACTGACCTTTGTCTGCCTCAAGCAAAGTGAATAGATTTCCCATTAGCAACAAAACGCATTTTTTGTCCAGTGATGATAGGTCCCCACTCCTCTGGCGCTCACAATTGTTCAAGCAAAGGTCCTATTTGTTTCCGACTGGGTGTTACATTGTTTTGATCAAATAAGCGAATAAACTCTGTCTGAAATTTTGGCTGAAACAAAACTTCCTTCAATTGCAGGTCAACGGAGTCATCTGACAGTATTGCCTCCACTAAATTGTCAAGGAATGAGGTATCAGAAATGGAAACAAGGGCGAGCTGTCGCCGGAATATCTCTCCATCATAAAATGCAAACATGATGGCGAAGAATGATCCATTGATTCCATGAAATTCCATGAAGGCACATATTGAATTGTAAAATTCCTCCTTAGCAAAGAAGTCCGCAGCTGGCATGAGGATTGAAGATATCCCGAAGCTCAACCCAAGATCAGCACACTCAAAGGCTTTATAGTCATACCCAAGAGAGCGTTTGACTGACATATGACTCCAGAAATCTGAATCGTACTTTGACCCCTGCAACTTTTTGAACAGCTCATTTGTATCCACCACAGCTCCTTTATTGGTGTCTGTTTTCAAATACATGGAAGGCAACACACCGCTCCAGTTTGTGCTCGAGAGCAAATCGTCCACGGCATTCCTGTCCCGTTGCGTCACTTTTCCTACAGATTCATCCAAGTTCACAGTATCGAGTAGGATGACCCCTAGCAAGAGAGTTGCAAGCTTTGGAGGGTAAACATAAGTGTGTTTCTGCAATTCTTCCACAACAAGCGCCGTAGCACTAGCCACGAGTGCATGTCCATCTTCAAATGCAATGTTTCTGCTATCACCCGTGCATGTGTCTTCATACTTCATCTCATCCTCATGGTGATCAACTATTTCAACAACAATTAGGCTTTCCTGAAAAGCCTGCAAGGACTTATTGAGAGTGTTGTGATCCGTGAGGGATATTGTCCGGGTGGTGTTCTCTTCTCTGATGTCGAGTTCCAACATTTCCGTAAGATCTTCAATGAATAGTAACTTCTCGGACGGATTCTCTATCCCTGCTATCTGGAATAGTAGCTTCACATCAGGTCGCTCGAAAAGGAATGAGTCTTTGGGTATCGAAACGATTGGTGTCAGCTCAATATCATCATACACCGATCGAGTGTATGCCCAAGTAATGGCACTGACAATGGAGTCTGCATCCCCGGCGTCATTCCCTATAACAACATGATTTGTTGGTCGCGCCTTGCGGTCGATCAAAAATGCATCGAGTGCATAGGGAGGATCTGAAAACGAATACATCAGCTACGTCTGATGCAGATGAGTCTTTGTCCTTCAAAATTGCTCACCGACTCGTGGCATCTGTGTTGCCACCATTCCCATCGAGGCACGCCTGAGCTCGTTCACCAAGAACTCGATCTTTGCCCCCAAATCCGTCTCATTAATCCAACTCCGGAATTCCCTCCACCGGGCTTCAACTGATCCCTCGAGCCTCTGCTGTTCGTCAGGATATTCATCCCACTCGCGGTACATCACGTACGCCACATAGTCATCATTGAGATCCCCCAAAAGTTTTCGGCATCTCTTGAGCGCACCCAAGGTCTCGTCAGTGCGAGACTGCTCTGGATTGGGTGTGTTCTGCTCCACGCCGCCGTCGCCACCTGCCTTTGATTCGGTTACAATTTCAGGAACCAACGATGAATTGGGAACGATATAATGTCCGAACAGCGCCACCTCATCAAGAAAGCTCCTCAGCTCCTTTCGCAAATTGTGATACACCTCATGCACGCCTCCCCCGTCCTCCTCTTCTTCGCCTTCCGCAGAGTTATTGGCGGGTGCGGCGATGACGCGATCGTACGCAATCGCCCGTGTCAGGTATGCGCGCGCCCTCTCGAGCTGAGAAATCCCCAGCCGCCAAAGGGCCGCGGAGGCCTCGTCCGCATTCCCGTCGGGCAATTCGTCCGCCGTCGTATCCCCCCAAAAGAGGTGGGAGGAGTGCGAGTGGACGTGGCTGCACGCCGAGCTCCTCGACGTCGGATGTCTCGTCCGGCAGGGGAGGGACAGATAGAGGCTAATATGATGACGGTTTTCTTGTACGAAGGCCACGAACTCCTCGTGCCATTGCCACACCAGGAGCTGGTACTCGGCGAGCTGCCCTGCGGTGTAGGATATGTGGGCGTGGTCTAGGTCCTGGAATTCGCCGATCAGCCTGTACCCCTCCGCAAGGTAGTGGCGGAGCGTCTTCCACAGATCCTTTATGACTCTGGAAGATTCGTCATCATTGCCATCGTTATGTTTGTCGTGTCTTCTCGCCCCATGCCCATCAGATTCTAGCGTCAACTCAAAGCCCCGCTCGCCCTGTCCCCATGATATGTGGTGTCTCTTCCCTGCCTTGCCTTGCCTGAAGTCCTCCAGTGACGAGTGTTGGGAGTACACGGGAGAAAAGACATCGAAAAGGTCCCGGGTCTTGAGCATGGTCTTTCGCAGCAGATACACCTCCCCGGGCATCACAGATGTAGTGGTTGTCGTGATGGTCTCGTGCTCTCCCTTGGCACCCGTAAGATCGGCGGCTGCGGTGACTTTTGTCGGCAATATAGTCGACTGGCACAAGTCCACGGTCCTTTGAAAGTAAGGAGGGAGCATCAGCGCGGCCAAATCTGCAAACGAAATGTCGGCCGGAATTACCAGTGGCGTTCGGCCTGCTTGGTCATCTGCGCCATCTCCTTGGCCCTCATCTTTGTTCACTGATGGGTCGTCTGGGATCGTCGTTTCCGCTCCCCTGTGCTTCTTGTATGTTTCCAACCTTGCAAGGGGATCGTCCACGTCGTCGTCGTCGTCGTCGTCGTGGTCACCCTCTTCGTCATTCTCAGTGCCATCGTCGCCGCCGTCGAAGTGTCGGTGGCGATATCGATCCTTGCGACGATTCGCCGTATCCGAAGCCGAGGAGGGCGCATCCTCGCTCGACGACGAGGGGTCCAAATAGTCGACGGCGACGCCGCCCCGGTCCTCGAACAATGGGAGCCACACGATGGCGCTCAAAGTGATGGCAAATATCGTCACCAATACCGATCGCAGGTATCGATTCCGCCTCCGGGCGTTGGAGGCGCAGTTCCTCCTCCGGGAACCCCCTCCTCGGCCGCCGTTCCCATAATAATCGGAGGCGGAGGACGACGATGAGGACTCGGAGGAGGACGGGGAGGACGTGGCGTAATTCTCGTCCTCGATGGCGTAGTCTATGCTGCCGTAATCGACGAGCTCTCCTCCGCGATGAGTCTCCCCCTCCCTTTCGTCGCCGCGACGACCACGGTCGCCGTCGTCGTGGGGAGGCCACGTGCCGTCGTCCTCGGGGGGCCACACCACCGCCCGGCTCAACGAATTGTAATACGCATACGCGCTATTGGTGCTCGACGACGACGACGATGACGAAGAGGAACTGCCGTGCGATCCATTTCCGTTTCCGTAGTGGCGGCCGCCCGACGAGTTATAGGCGACGCCCGAGGATGCGATGGCTCGCGCGTTCTCTCGAACCCGGCCGAAGCTCCCCGGAGAAGACACCGTTAGAGGCGAAACGGCCAGGCCGCTGGTGCCGCTGGTAAAACTGTCGGATCCGCCGCTCCGGCTGGAATGATCGCCCTCGTGTATGACGGGGAGGAGGGGGGAGGACGATCTTCGTCGCGCCATTGGCGGCATCGTCTGCCGCGAGTGCCGTTGTTGTTGCCGCCGTGGCATCTGCTGCTGCTGCTGTTGACCTTCGTCGCGTTCGCGATGCTGCCGCTGCCGGCGCATCGAGAGGCTCAAGAGTAGGAAGGGGGATGTTTCGGAAGCCATGATGTGCAATTTTTGATGATGCCCTTCGCCCTTCGCCGCCCGCCCTCCGCTTGCCTCAACATCGCCTATCGGAGTCTCCGGCCGGCCGGCCGTGGTCGGTCTGGGATTCTCAAGTCAAATAATGAGTCCAGTGCCAGCTGATCGTGGTGCCAGTGAGTGTTTGCCGTTGTCCACGCACTCACGCCAAGCTCACGCACGCACGGCACACGGCACGCACATCACACGACTGATGTGATGTGAGATGTGATGGATGTGATGGATGATGGATGATGGATGATGGATGAGAACTGAGAACCGACGTAAAATAAATACATAGTACAGCATAGTACATATGGTACACTCTATATATCATAAAAAGTACGTATTATGAATGACTTATTGAAAAGTAAAGGTCTATGTAAACGATATATTTGCAATTTGCATATTGTACATCTATTAGCTCAGTCCAGAGTCCAGAGTCCAGTGCGACTTTGGTCCAGCCACCATCGACCAGCGACCTCCAGCGACCAGCAACCACCGAGCGACCAGGAGGGAATCCAAGCAAGAGAATCAAAGCAAGCAGGCTCAAGCAGGCATTGAGATTGGCATAGGCTGGCATCTACAAATGTACGATGATGCTCGAGGAAGCAGGTCAACGCCGAATTGCATGCGATGTACCATACTTGCAAAGCCCTGACGTAACGTGTGTTGATGTGCGTTTGCAATGGGCTCTTGCGAGTCTCATTCGTGAGTCGTGAGCGCTGGCGGAGACAATATCCGGGGATTATCCACTCCTGGAGCTGGAGCCGATTATGTTTCCGTGATTGTGCCTGTTGAATGCGACGTGAAAATGGCACAGAAGTAGGTAGGCTGCATTACCTAAAAGTAAGCGATGTTGTTCACTGCCAGGGCTGTTATTATTGTTATCTTTTCTAGGAAACATACTAATCGATTGAGGCTAGGAGTTCGGTAGGAGTTTGGTAGCTTGTTTGTAGCTTGTACTATACATTTGGCAGAACAATCAAACGCACGGCCGCACACTATCTTTGACGCAGATACACTGCTGCGCTGGACTCATAGCAGCACTATCATTTCCCTGTCTTGCGTCGCATGAAGGGGCACAGTTCTTTATTCGATATAGTTCCAACTCATCCATCCCCAAGTGGTCGTCAATGTCCTTCAGAATGGCATTCAAGGACAGGTCGTTGTCGGACCTATCCTCGTGACCAATGATATCACTGAAGTCGAGCTGGGTATTTTCTTGTTCGGATCGTTCAGCACTGTATAAATTGGAGTTTCTTGTGCTTGTGGTCCCACGGATATTGTTGTCGCTGCCGCTTGCACTTGCTGATTGCAACATCATAATTTGTCGCATGATAGAATCATTTGTCACCAAACGAGGAAATCCACTGGGCGGCTCAAGAAGTTGTGATGAAGTGCCGTTCACTTCGTTGCTGGAGTATTGTGCAAGGTAAACACCATTCAGAAGTGGGGAGAGGATCTCATCTACAGCGTCAAAGGCATGCGGTGTACTGCCAATCTCAACAGTAGAGGCATCGGCGTCGGCGTGGCAATTGGCAGTCATTTCTCGAAGGTTGGTCAAGAATGAAAAGTAAATGAGCTCCAATGATTGAGTGTTGATTGAAACAAAGTTGAGGTCCGTCGGGGGTGCAATAAACCTGGGAAAATGAGAGTAGACACAATTTGTAGGTGTACCTTTCTATAGAGAGAGAGTGTGAGAGAGAGTTCATGCATATGCCTCTAGAGAGAGAGGTAGAGATGCAGATGAGTGCTGAGTGCTGAGTGGTAGGTGTGGGTTTGCCTGGGTTTGCCGTGTCAAACTGCGTGTAACTGATAAAAGGCGATACAACCAGATAATCTTCCCGAGAGCGAGACAGAGGTCGCAAATCGCATGCACTTGTGATGTGGGCTTGTTGGCCTCGTGACATTTCAAGGAGTGAAGGCGAGCGTGCTGCTGTTTCCGGCAGTTTCCGGTGTATCTATCTAATACATACACGATAGCGATACAGACAGGGCGGGTGTACGTGGTACATGTGATGTGACAGAACTAGATATCTAACACCCATCGGTAGGTTGAAGGTGGGGTCATGGACGGAGAATGAAGGCAATATTCACACAATTTTGTGCCTGGGGTAACGTAGATGGTGAGCGAGATTACTATTAGAGGTGTTTGTATGTACCTACCTCTCTATGTATTTATGTGTATCCTGAATGACGTAATACTGATACCTAATAAAAAAACGAGCCTACGTCAGTCATGTTGAATTTACATAAGCTTTCTGCCAAAGAATGTCATTCAGACTTTGTAGGATATATAAAATGGTGTCAGTCAGACGTGTCATGATGCCTATCAGTCGCGTCAGAAGTTCGAAAATACGCACACCCCTGCCATCACACTATCCCTATAGATTAACCCACTGTTCATTCAGGCTTGGCTACTGGCAACTGGTACACCTGTTTTTTATGAATAACAAATTTATTTGATCACCTGGCTGGGCTCAGATTCTGCCTCTACCACCTATGGCTATGGGGCTATGGCTATGGGGCTATGGCTATG
>JALLBE010001329.1:0-13545 GCA_036939795.1 Thalassiosira mediterranea | reverse complement strand
ATTCCTACGTGGGTCAAGTGTCCACGAACCCGCCAGCCAGGAAAAAAGTTCCCTAATACCCTGCTCGACGGCCGGAAGGTATTGGTATATTCACGATGAGAGTTAATGTGACCATACAGAAGATGAAAATCAGGAGTGAAACCGAAGTTTTGAGGTAGAGCTGAAAAAAGAAGAATTGTTGGATTTGTAGCTAACGCTGTTGCTGTTCGCATAGACAGCCGTGCCTACGAGAGGACAGGGCCACCTACGACAATGGCTCATCCGAGGTCGTGAAAATTCAAAATATCATCGGCTACGAGAGAGCGTCAAAGCGGTGAAAGCTCTCTACCCACGTTCAAATGATGCCGGCAGGCACTGGCACTGGAACTGGCACTGATGCCATAAGGGTAAGGCATATCAATTCTTCCATCCTAAACCAATAGCAAAGCGCTAGAGGCTCATAACCAGGCGAGGTGAACCAACCTGTGGCGGGTGGAATACGGCCCAACTCCGGGTCCTGGCAGTGAAATCACAAACACTGCAAACTGAAAAGCTGTGAACTTACTAGGTTTAGAGTGGTGAAGATGTTTGTGGTTTTTAAACTCTGGAAACTGCACAACCACAACTCGTGTGGAAACTTCTGGAAACTGGAAGTATCCACATCTGAGCACACCACAACTCAAAACGTGGTCAAACCAAATGCAAAGGGATCCAGCCTCATTGACATTACCAAGAGGATGCATCTGTAGTATGTGTTTGCGCAATCGGAATAATTATCTGACTGCATTGGCACGTGCTGCTTTCTACCGGCAAATCAGAACCTCTAGCGCCATTTTGCCAAATGTGATGGTGGAACGAATCTGCAAGCCTCTGTGAGCCCTAAAACTGAATGTAAAATTTGACTCTGTTTCTCTCTGCCTATCCGCCCTTTACACAGGACACATGATGTGTTCAAGTCAGTAGTTTGGCAAGAGAACTCAACAACAGTTGCGGGTACAAAAGTGCCCTTGATACGGGTTTTACGGGTGCTCCCAAAATGGCGCGGCCAATCAAACATCAAAACTCACCGGGCGGAAGGTAGGAGTGCACATAAAAACCCGGCCGGCGCACCATGATCACTCGAACGCCTCCCAGGGACTACGCCGCTCCGGCGGCCGCAGCGGCGAGGAAACGCACCCGCCCCGAGGATGCGGTCGGGTCCCCGGCGCCGTGGCCATGGTCGTCGTCGTCGACCGCCGCCGGAGGAGCCCCCTCGCATTCGGTCGACTCCTCGCCCTCGCCCCTCCTCGTCTCCGCCTCCTCCGCCTTCGCGTCGTCGACGCGCACCGTGGCCGCGGCGGTCTCTCCCTTCCTCCATCGCGGCGCGAACCCCCTCCATCCCTCCTCGGCCGCCAATTTCGTCCCCGGCGGGACATTATCATCTTATCCCTTGAGCCTGGAGACCGTGCCGGAGGAGCCGACGACGCTCGCCACCAATGACGGAACCAATGACAACGATTGCGATGGCCACGGACTGGGCCTGTCGCAATCCTCCTCGACGAGCTCGGTCACCTTCGCGACGAGTCATTCGGATGCATCCCCGTACGCGCCGAGTGCGACGGGACCCCCAGGAGGCTTTGGCAGCGGCTTCAGCGCTGGCGGCGACGAGGACGCCATGATATCATCCCGCGAAGGCGACGCCATGATGATACTGGGGGCCATGGTCGGAGGCTCCCCGGGACGTCGATCCAGCTTCGTCTCCTCCGACGGCCTCGTCGCCATGGGAGGATGCCGCGGTCGATTTCACGAGGAGCAGTGGGAGCCACCCGCCAGCAAACGGGCGAGGGTGGGTCACCACGAGCTGGACATGATGGAGGACCGGGCGGGAGACCATGAAATGTCGTGCGAGGAATCGGACGAGGAGCGGTGGAGGAAGCTGGGGATGGGTCCCAAGGCGGACGTGGACAGGCCGCGGGGGGCCTGTTGCCACGTGTGCTCCGAGGAAGTCGCCGGCGGACCACGACGAGTCTCCACCACCGATCGGCCGACATCCACCGCCCCGAAGAGCCATTCGCTGCTGTCTTACTTTCAGCCATCCGCCAAGAGGGATCGGCAACGCCACGATCCCAAGCCCTGTCCGCGGTCGTTCCCCCCAACGCCCACCACCTCGGCAACGACTTTGGCCTCGTCGAATCCCACGAAGACCTCCCTCGGACCGTGCGGGTACTGCGACAAGCCCACCTGCCGCATGTGCTCTCGGACGTGCGAATCGTGTCGACGCGCGTTTTGCACCTTCTGCACCAAGGTGGATTATGAGAGCGGCGTGGCGGAACGCGTCACGTGCTTCGAGTGCGAGGAGGCTGCGGGTTGTTCCGTCGAAGATTGCGACATGATGGACCTGTAGTATGTTTGTGTTTTGCATTGGCAAAAGGAGATTTTTGTTTTGGCTGAGGAAGTAGATCTGGGATGCATGGTCTTTGGAAGAGATGCAAGATAGAAGGTTTGGTGAACAACTCTACTAGATATACTCACGAATATGCAGTGTCTATTTCCAAGCCTATCAGCCAGTAGAAGTGGAGATATGGCTCCTGAAAGGCGAGCTGAATTCAGTCAATTTGGCTGATCTCAGCAAGCTCAAACTAGGTCACAGCACCACAAAGCTTCATATTCATTGCTCAAGTAACCTGTTTCCAGACACGGGCCAGTGCAATCAGAATTCTAACACCACACAGTCTCTCTTCAGGCTATTAGCCTAGGTATGATGTTAAAACCTTTATCAAAGTTATTTACTGCATTTACAAAGGAGAGAACATTCTACAGATAGCTTACATGAAAGCAAGTATAGCAAAGCGGTCTTATTTAATGACATATACATTCCAACCAATCACCTTCAGCCTTTGTTGAAGGCAGCCAGCACTTCGTCCTCCAAAGTAGTATCCATCTCTGCCTCCATCTCTCGCACTGAAATGTATGCCCTGCTCAAATCTGACCCCAAAACAGACAGAAGCACAAGGAGAGATCTGGGCAGTGGTTCGCCATCTGTGCCACCATTCAATGCTGGCCTCAGTGTCATCTCTCTCTTCATAACATGCATTTCTGCAGCAAGAATCATGGCCAGCTCAAGATATATGTTAGCCATGCCCTCCGGAAGTTTGAGCTCAACATTGGAAACTTGCCCTGTTGATAGATCCAAACATATTTGAAGTGGGACTTCCTTATCCTCTGTCGACCAGCATACAGAACTTCTAGTCAAACATCCTGGTCCTACTCGTCTGAAAGAGTTGTTCGTTGGAAGAATGAAACTGAGCAAGGATGGAAGATGACTTAAGATGCCTTCCAGGAATGATTCTCCTCAGACACTGATCCAAGTGGGACGAGAGGCATTTGAAAATGTATTCCCTGAGGATGACCATACATCCTGGAAGGAAAAATGTAGGTGACCCCCATTTTCTGTTGTCAGCACCGATGTTTTGGATAGACAAGCAGCAATTGTCTCTCGTGTCAGGACAAGATCGTCAGCAAGCTGTACTGTATTGTTAGAATAAACAATGACTACCTCCAGTTGACCAGGAGCACTCTCAGAATGAATTAACTCACTAGGGATGTCCTGCTCAGAAAGTTGATCATACAAGGTGCTTAGAAAGTCTTCTTGCTCATTGAGAGTGGTTTCTTTTGCATATGTGCTTGTGTCCACTGGTTGCGGAACACCATCTTTTGTTTCCGAGTAGTACAATTGAAACTCCACCTCTGCGCCCACACAGAACTCCACTCCCATGTATTCCCTAGCAGCATGCAATACTCTGTGCAGTAATCCGTAATCCACGGACGCACAGTGGGCTCAAATCTTTCGTGACCTGATTAAGAGCTTCACTAGGGATGTCCTGCTCAGAAAGTTGATCATACAAGGTGCTTAGACTAACTTAGAAAGTCTTCTTGCTCATTGAGAGTGGTTTCTTTTGCATATATGTGCTTGTGTCCACTGGTTGCAGAACACCATCTTTTGTTTCCAAGTAGTACAATTGAAACTCCACCTCTGCGCCCACACAGAACTCCACTCCCATGTATTCCCTAGCAGCATACAATATTCTGTGCAGTAATCCACGGACGCACAGTGGGCTCAAATCTTTTGTGACCTGATTATGAGCTCTGCACATATGAGCATAGCCGTGTGATGAGCGTATGGAAGTATACGCATGGTCGATAAATCTGGCTCAAGAGAGAGAACATTGTTGAAGCATAGCTCTTTAGGCCAGCAAAGCAAGCTTCTGCAATGCTCACAGGGATGGTCATAGGAGTTGACAAAGAACCAATTGTTGCTTTCCCAGTGCGACCAGGTTGCCTGCCGGAGAGGCACAGTTTTACACCTGATTTTATTGTATGCAATGAATTTGACACCAGCAGCCCGAAGGGATGCATAATTGCAACTACATACCCTTGACCTCTCTGCTGATGGAATGCTCAGAAGGATTTGGAACTAATAAGATTTCACTTCCATTCTCGACGAAGGCTTTCTCATCTATCTGATCAATTGCTGCTGCCACTAGCCAAGTCCTGTTCCTCCTTATCCTTCGCGAGTTGAGCCTCTCGCTCCTGACGAGCTCTTCCGCGCCCCACGCACAGGTTGAATGACGGTCGACCTCCGGTGGGGCTGGAGTGCTCATGTTGGTGCTCTTTTCCTCTATTACCATTGTTGCCCTGGATGAGGGGACAGTGGTGAGGTTGTTGATAATGTTGGTGGTCAGCCTAGCTAATGCAGGCTGTGCTTTTTGAGAGATGCTCCGCTTGACGGGTTGCTTACTGTGACAAGGGAGAGTCCAGAGTTTAGGTCCATAGGTGCACGTTACACCGGAACCAGAACTGAATGAATCATAAGTCAATCAGTTTGTTTTAATTTTAAACACCTGATCCTAATTGTGCCACCATGAGAATACTACTCTCATAGTAAGAATAAGGCCCCACACAGCGGCTGAGTTGTCTCTCTAGACAGTGGGTATCAAATTATATTTTGCCCCACCCCCCACACCTTGGAGCAGACACCTGTGTACTTGAGAGTGCACAGAGAGCCTGTTAGCGAAGGCGCTTCCTGGGCCCGGACCCCACTTTCATTTACATGCCCTGCCAAAAGTCGATTTTTTACGCGGCGATCAACTCAATGCTTTGCATGAGTGAAGAGCTTGTTCAGGGATTCGTTGTTTGTTTGTTCGTTTCTTTGTTTTTTTTCAATTTCGCATTAGAACACAGGAATTAAGTGTATTTAAAACGTAATCAATCGCTTATTTGTAGCTGTCCCTCTTTTGATTGCGAAGCTTGCAGCTGAGGCGTTAACAGTTTATTGAAGTTTCTAATACTTGTAAAAAAAATGTGCGGCCATTGGTTCGCTCGCTCGTTAGGCCAAGGAAAAATGGCGCGATTTCATCTGGCGCAAAAATGACAGACACGAAAAACTGTAGGACCCACTTGTATTGAAACGCTATTTGTATTATTTGAATTTATATTATAAAATAATCATTCCATACTATGTGATTTCATAACAGTTTCAACCGCTAGTTTTACACGGTTCTATAATCATGCAAGTGATTCTAAAGAGTCGGGGCCTACAAAAATTCAGCCCGCCTCGGCGGCGGCGGCCGGCGGCGGTGTTCGTCATTTCATCCGTCGCGTGCCCCCGGCCCGTAGTAGAGGACCATGTCCCCTCCCCAGAGGCTGCGCCAGCGCCCCACCTCCACCCAAACCGTCGGGGACTGCGGCTTGCCGGCGTACGGCGGGGTCGTCGACGGTAGCGCTCGATCGCATCGTCGGCACCAGAGCAGCTCGAGCGGCAATGACGAATACGACGGTGACGACGATCGCGACGACTCCGCGATCATGATGAGGTCGTCCACCAGCTACGACGATTTGAACCGCGGCGGCGCGAATGGAGGTCGGGCGATGTCGTCGAGGGCGTTGCGACAGGCGCTCCATCCTCCCCCCGCCCCTTCGTCTTCGTCGTCATTGGCGGCGGCGGGATCGGCGGGAGGCGAATCCGTCCCCTCCTCGACGGACTCGACGCCCTCGAAGAGGCGGCTGCGACGGCCCCTCTCCTTCGTCTCCGGCGCGACTTCCATGGCTTCGATGGTGTCATCGTCCGGAGCATCCATATCGGAGCAGGCGAGGGCGAGGCACCTCGCCCTATTCCTCTTCGCGATGTTCGCCGTCGGCTCGGTCCACAGGCTGCACACCCTGGCGGCGAGTTCGATGCCCGCGGATAACAGCGTGCAGGGGACTTCGGACGGCAAATGGGATGCTCCCCCGCCTCCTCCGCGCCTGAGGCCCGCGGGGACGACTGCGAGGAAGCGCCCTCGCACGGTCGACGTCTCGCACGTGCCGTGCGAGAGGTGCCGGAGGAGCAAGTCGTGGGGGGTCCTCCGCGCGTTGCTTCCGTTTCGTCCCGCGGTGGACGATCCGATGCTGCATCACGACGGGTGGGTCCCGCGGCCGATCGACGACTCGCTGCTGTTGCGGGGGTATCGAAGTAATGGGGGGAACGACGGCGAGGCGGCCGCGGAAGAGGAGGAGGCGCCACGATGCGTCCCCATGGCCGAGTGGCAGACCACGTCCTACCCCAATTGCAACACGGTGCACGAGATAGATTTGGTCAGGTCGTCTGGTCCCGGATCCCGCGTCTTTCCCGGCGACTCAAGCTGGAAAGACGAGGACGTGGATACTGCACCGACTGGAAAAGGAGGAGGGCACGCGCGTCGCGCCCTCGCATCCCACCCCCCGGCCCTCCTGACGCGCCTCCAATACCTGCTGGAAAAGTACCCAAAAGAAGACCGGAAGAAAAACTCCAAAACGGCCATGAAGGGCCTGGCGTCGGAGGAGTGGATCGAATTCCTGGGGCAGGGATGGTTCCGATCGGCGTGGGAGGTGGATTACGAGGGAGTGCCGGAGTGGAGCGACGATGGGGAGTACGGGGAGGGGGAGTTTGGGATAGATGAATCGGTGGTGCTCAAGACTTTGAGGTGCGTGACTTGTGACTTCGATGTTAACTCGCTTTGCTCGAGCTTGGGGGGCTAGTGGATGTGGGTTGGGTTCTTAGCTGGGAGAGATCGGGTGGATCGGGTGGAATGTTGCGTAAGCAGCAATGGGACCTCTACCTGGGGTAGATGTATGGACTTGGCTGCCAGTTTCTGACCGCTATAGTACCTCACTGACTGGAGGCTGGAGGGTCTATGGGCAGAGTTACTATGAACTTTCTGTGGAGTCTTCAACTTTTTGTTGCAGGGCACCGCTATCATTCAATGCTGTGTCTGTGGACGATATCAATCATCACAAAACAGAAATCATTCTGACATTTCGAGTCTTCATTTCATCTTCGTGCGACCACCAGGATTGAGAGGGATTTCCTCGAGGAGTACTACGAGCTCCACCGCCGCGACGCCCTCGCCATGGAGCGTCTCACCTTTTCCAAGTACGTGCTCAACATCTACGGCTACTGCGGCCAGAGTGCCATCAACGAGCTTGCTGACTTCGGAATCGAGGGTATGTCCAACTTGGAGAAGGTGGCGCGGTCGTTCCGGGGTATGAGCGACATCGAGCCGGTGAGCAAGATCAGGCTGCAGCTGGCGTCGATGGTCGCCGCCGGGGTTTCGCACATGCACAGCATCGACTATCCTGACTTTCCGCGGGCGGACTCTGATGATGGAAGCGATGCTAATGATCATTCGGCGAAGGCTGGGCCCAGGGGCAAGGTTGTTGGCAATGCAACGTTGGTGCACTATGACCTGAACCCACGCAACATTGCCATTGTCAAACGTGGCAGGCCTAAGCTGAATGACTTCAACGTCGCAGAATTCCTGATGTGGGATCCGAATCGCAACCAGACTTGCGGCTTTACAGGTAGATTCAGGGAGCCTTGGTGGAGAGCCCCCGAAGAGATGCACTTCCACCTTGACAACTACACGGACCCGGCGCCACTTACGGAGAAGGTAGACATATACGCGCTAGGCAACATACTCTGGGACATTCTGACGAGCCACTCGCCGCGGGGCAAAATGTCGAAGGAGTTCGAGGAGGGGATACGACCGAAGGTGGCGATCGGCGAGCTTCCGAAGTGGCCATCAGATTTCAATAAGACGAAGCTGAAGACAGATCCCGCGCTGAGGGCTATTGAAAGGGCCATGATGAAGTGTCTGAGGGCGCGCCCCGAGGACAGGCCGACGGCCGGCGAAATCGCGGACGAGCTGTCCCGTGCCATCGATGACTTGCCAGAGGATTTTGGAGATAAGGAAAAGTGGAGAGAGATGATGAGGCAACGCGAGGAGGGGAACAATTCCGGTTGACTTTGAATGCCTGGTGTTACTCTTTGTCTGAGTCACATCAAATGGACAGGGCTCGAGTCAGTAGCAGCATCATAGTACCTTCTCTAGAGAGAGAGAGAGGAGTCGAGGTATGTCGAGGCAAGGCAAAAGTTGTTCCGCGAGCGGGCCGTGGAAAGTGATGACGCGGCATATCGAGAATAGCGAATAGAAGGAGTTCTCTCGGGAACACGAAAGAAGTCCAAGCAATCGTCAACGAAGGCTTCGAGAACGCTGAAATTAATAGTGATTCGTCGCCTGGTAACCAGTGTTTTATGTTTGGCGGTACACACGCTGCCAAAGATCTCTTTCACTAGCATGTGCGGTTGAGAAGGCAACCCTGAGGTCCAGTTATGTCGAATTGCACCTCGAATCCGAACAGCATGCGAACAACAAAGAAATTGGTCTATTCTTCGAGAGGCACGATGTTGCTAAGATGGAAATTCCAGATACCATTTGTATTCTGAAAGTAAAGCCTCATAAATACGATAGCTCATATCTTTGAATAGTGGAGAATGTTGTTCAAAACCTTAGCTGCATATGTTGCTGTGATTACAGCTACAAGGGTTGACGCAGATGACATGGTGAGAGTGCGTGGATTGTTAAGTTTGACCAGATGTCGCTGTAGCGCTTATATCATTATTTTTACATACATCTCTTCGCAGTTTGTTGTTGCTGGCAAAGAAAAGCACAGAGATCCATCAATCCTCCAAAACAAGGGGCTCCGCCGGGCCGCTATTCAGAACATAGATGTAAGGACGCTCCCTTGCAACCCTAACGCACAAAGCTCTTGCACAATCAAAATCCGCTCTTTGCGCAACGAGTTTGAGGTGTATCTCCAGCCGTACGATGTCCGTGCAGCGAACTACAAGCTCCTTGTCAAGAAAGAGGATGGCAGTCTAGTCGATGTACCTTCACATTTGAACACTTATCGTGGACGAGTCATAGGCGCCGACGGCAGCATAGTGGCAGCATCCATCGACGACAAAGGAGCCACCATGAACATCCTCCTGGCCAACGGTGAGAAAGTCTTCGTTGAATCGGCCAATACTGGAGATGACTCGGAGCACCTAGTGTATGAAGCTAGAGACGTTGTGCTCAGGCAGGATAAGTCATGTCGTATCATGCCTTCTCGCAGACTTCAATCCTCAAAGGAGAACGGAACGGATGAAGAGCAAGATAACCGTTTCTCCCAACATTACCACTACCAGCATCTTGATGGACGGGATGGACATCACCCCTATCTCCGCCACTTGGACGAAGACTACCTGGATGGGCGCAAGCTTGGCTTGCAGGCGACCAGGAAAGAGGCTGAACTCGCCGTCGATTCCGACTATGAGTTTTATCGGTCGCACGGAAGTGACGCTTCAGCAGTGGAGACTCGAATCCTCTCCGTCATCAATGCGATGAACGTCCAGTATGAGATGGAGGTTGGCATTACACACAAGATCACCGCCATTATTGTACGAGACTCAGAGAATGATCCTTACGCCACGACTAATCATAGCACCATGCTACTCATTTTGTTCAGCAACTATTGGCAGTTGAACCCTGGCGATGTCCCACATGACGTGGTCCAGTAAGTTGTTTCATTTGTTATGTTACATCTACATTACCATGGCTGATTGCGAATATTTACCATTCCTCTTTGAACAGACTCTTTACCGGGAGGGATCTCGATGAAGGCGTCATCGGCATCGCCTGGTTCCCTGGTGTCTGCGACGAGATACACAAATACAGTTTGGTTCAGTCCGACTTCAACAATAACTTTGCATCGGCGACCGACCTCTCCGCGCACGAGCTGGGCCACAACTGGAATGCAAGTCACTGCACTTGTCCCCAGAACACAATGCATTCGTTCATAACCAGCTCCAACGAGTTTCACCGCAGATACACTATCCCATCCATCGAGGAATACAGGGATTCGTTGACGTGTCTTGATGACGTACCAATCCCCTGCTCCAATGACTCGTCTTGCGGCGAAAGCAAAATCTGCAAGGATGGCTTTTGCGAGTATGGTAGCGATGACGCCTGTATTCACATTGGGAGAACCTGCACGGAAAACGCGGACTGCTGCAGTGGCAAGTGTAGAGGTGCGAAGAATAAAGTTTGCAAATAGTAAGAGCCGTGGTAAGAGGAAGTCTCTATTTGTGTGGCTTCCACGACGGCATATGATACGTTACCTGAGAAGGATTGCAGGCAGGTACATAAACTCAAAACCATTTCATATTCGTAACCCCGGTCTCGGCTGGAGAAGCGCAGAACGTAAAACTTGAAAGGAGGCGACATGCTCCACCTGTTTGTTGTAAAGCCAGTGATTGAAATCTCTCCCTACCAGACTACCCATCCGCTGGCCTCCATGTAGGCGCACACTTCGCCTCGCATAGTCTCATCGATCACCGTTGGCACGCCATTGCTCGTCCGTACGAGAACAACACGTACCCGGCGCCGATCGGTCTGCTCGCTCGCTTCTCGACCAACCTCGTCCGTGCTGTGAAATCTCGATCTTGCTCGATCGCCGGCGCGGCGCTGCCCGCCCCCTTCCCCTGCCCCAGCTCCATCCGTCCTTGATATGTGCTTGATTGATCTTGGTCTTGGTTTGAATTGGAAATCTGTGTGCGATGACGTCATCTCTGGGATCTTTGACGTCACAAAGATCCAGAAAAGATTTTTGCGCGCGTCATTTCGTCATTTTTGTTCTTTTTCTCCTTCGCGCGCTCCGGAAGCCGAACACAAGGCAGGAGCAAAGCCCCGTCTCGTAGTGTGACTCTGCTCGTAGCGAGCCAACGCCGATCCAGACCGGCGGCGGCGGCGGCGGAGCCATAAAACCGAAGCGCGACCTTCCTCTTCGACTTCGGTGACAGCCCGCGTCCCATGGCCGCCTCCGCCCCCACGACCGACGGCGGCCCCGCCGCCGCCGACGGCCTCCCCAACCTCGCCTCCTCCGCCGCCGGCGCCTCGATCCTCTTCGCCACCGACGAGTGGTTCGCCGCGGCCGAGAACCTCCTGAACCCCGACCCTCCCGTCTTCGTCCCCGACCTGTTCTGCGAGCAGGGGAAGGTCATGGACGGGTGGGAGACCAGGAGGAAACGGAGCGAGGGTCACGATTGGTGCGTTATCAAGCTCGGCGGCGGCGGCGGCGGCGGCGGAGCAAGTGCTGCGTCGTTCGATTTGGCGAGGGTGGAGCTCGACACGGGGTACTTCACGGGGAACCAAACGCCTCGAGTTTCGATCGAGGCCATGAAAGTCACGAGACCGCCCGGGGGAGAGCATTGCGAATACGATGATTATCTCTACGATTGGATGCCGGGCGCCGTCACCCGCCTCGCCCGCGGTGGCAGGGGTATCAGGGGAACGGGCCAATCGGCGGCATCGGTCTCTCGCGCCGCGGAGGCCTGCCGCGCCGTGGCCTTGCGCGCCACGGGCGATCCGGGGGGGACGTGGATCGAGGTCCTGCCCATGACGCCTTTGAAGCCCGGCTACGAAGAGAGCAGGCATCACTCGTTCGCGATTTCGGAGGATGCGAGACGAAAGGTTGCGGATTTGGGCGGGGCGACGCATCTGAGGCTCAACTACTTCCCCGATGGAGGCGTGGCTCGCATGAGGGTGTACGGTCGCCCCGCGAACGATCCTGCGGCAGAGGAGGCTCCTTCCGCGTCATCGGCGGGCAAAGCGGGGGGCACCAACGGGCCGAGGGTGCACCCACACTCTTCTCCGGGCACCGGTCCGCCGCCCAGCTCCCGTCCCTACCCGCATCCCGAGCTCTCCTCCGAGCTGCACGGCGGCACGGGCCTCGCGTGCTCCAACAAACACTACGGCGTCCCCTCGAACCTCCTGAGGCCGCACCTCGGCAAGGACATGGGCGACGGGTGGGAAACGGCCCGTCATCCGGATCGACCGGCGATCGTCGTCAAGGATCCGAGGACCGGATTGCAGGATACGCCGTTGATGGATTGGAGCGTCCTCAAGCTGGGAATGGGCGGGGCGAGGGATGGCGGCGGCGAGGGGGTGGCGGACGGAGGAGGGGGGGTGAGCAGAATCATCGTCGACACGAGGCACTTCAGGGGAAACTTTCCCGAGAGCGTGACCATCGACGGGTGCCGCGCGGGGCCGGGGGCGACGGACGACGACGTCTGCGCCTCGGCCGGGAGGGAGGGATCCGCGGCCGCCGCGGCCGGCGGCGTGGAGTGGTTCCCTCTCCTCGAACGCACGCCCCTGACCGCCGACGCCGAGCACGACTTCCTTCGAGGGGAGGGGCATCTGGCCGGGGGGGTGAGGGGCGTCACCCACGTGAGGGTGAGCATCACTCCGGACGGCGGACTCTCCAGGGTGAGGATTTATGGCACGCCCGCCGCCCCTCGCAGTCACTTGTGAGCTTTGCTCCGTGCAGACTTCTTCGTCACGGATGATTATCTGTTGGTCTACATCGGATGTGGCCCTCGGGTGTCATGTCGCTACCCATATGTTTGATTTCTCATGATCCACCAGAAGACGGTAACTCATCTTTCTGGAGATAATCATCTGGCGTATACGATTGACAACTGTGTTGCTCGATTAAGATGAAACTTGGAGTTGCACATACCGTAACAAATACACCATTCTTCTAGCTTATGTCACCCATAAAATGAAAATGGACTAAGGAATACCCATCTTATTCCATCCCTCACACTTTCACTCTCTGAATCGAACACTTGATCACACCAATAGCTAGAGGTTGGAACTAGTAGTCTTTCCCGCCAAAAAGACAGTTGGTGCGTTCCAACCTCGAAGCTTTCACACAATTCTGGCTCCCCGGGCTAAGATCAGCCACCGGCCGGCCAAAAATCCGGGCTCATCGAAGATAAAAATTTATCCAACCCGCAGCATCCTCTCATTTCACCCAAAATGCCCTCCGCCGTGCCAGTCTCGCCGGCGGCCACAGCGTCTCCTCGCGGCCGCGGCGACGACGTCGACCGCTCCGACGACGCGCCCGCGTCTTCCGACGCATCGTCCTCGGCCCGCTCCGTCGATTCCGTGTCGGGCGGCGCTGATTCCGTTGATGGCGAGCTTGGCGCGGCCGGTCCTGGTGATCTCTTCGGCCTTGACGATGCGGACGACCTCTTCGGTGATCTCCAGCTCGACGCCGAAGATAATATGGAAGCCGAATACTCCGACGGTGACGCCTCGATGGACGTCGAGGACGGCGGGGGCGAGGCGGGCGAGAGCGAGGCGGGCGAGAGCGAGGGCGAGGGCGCCATGCCGACGTCCTACG
>JALLBE010001328.1:0-10878 GCA_036939795.1 Thalassiosira mediterranea | reverse complement strand
ACCAGTGCAACTACCACCAGTGGAACTACCACCAGTGCAACTACCACCAGTGGAACTACCACCAGCGGAACTACCACCAGCGGAACTACCTCCAGTGCTATGACCACCAGTGCAACGACCACTGGTGTGGCAACAACGGGTGGGACCACCACAGCCGGAGGGACCATTGCCAGCACAACCAGAAGTGTAACCACCGGTGGGACAACGGGTCCAACCGGTACGACCACAGGAGAAACCACAGGTGTAACAACAAGTGCGACCACAAACTCGACCGAGGATGTGACCACGAGTGTGGCCATGAGTGCGGCCAAGAGTACCACCACGAGTGGGACAACCAGTGCGGCAATGTCTGGGTCGGCGTCCACCTCGGCGTATGGGTCAACATCAGACCCTACTGTAACAAATGTGTTCTCAATGGGGGGCGTCGAGTGTCCTGGGGCTTTTGACCCCTCGAAGGCACACTCCTACGTCGAGGGTTCTGAGGTTGAGGTCAGTGGGTTCGCGTTCCGTTGCCGCCCCTATCCATATGCCTACTACTGCACCCAGATGGAGTTCCGGCCAGATCCGCACAACGACGGGATTGGCAGCGACGGAGGTGGTGGCAACTACCTGTGGAAGGACACCTGGGAGGAGATGGGGCCATGTCATCACGTGTTCGCGGATCCCACTCATTTTTCAGCAAATCACACCACCAGTCCAATGACGGGTGCGACAGTCGACAGTACGATGGTCACTGGTGCAACGACCACCAGGGCAACTACCACCAGTGCAACGACCACTGGTGTGGCAACAACGGGTGGGGCCACAACTGGTGGGACCATCGCCAGTACGGCCAGAAGTGTAACAACCAGTGGGACAATGGATGAAACCACTGGAGCAACCACGGGAGCAACCACTGGAGCAACCACTGGAGCAACCACTGGAGCAACCACTGGAGCAACCACGGGAGCAACCACGGGAGCAACCACTGGAGCAACCACTGGAGCAACCACTGGAGCAACCACTGGAGCAACAAAAATGGTGACCACGAGCTCGACCGAGAACGGCATTCCAGCTAATCCGGTTGTCGACCTCCTTCCTGGGAAACGTTATGTGAGTTCTCAGCACGGACCACTATGATGTGGGACATCGTAAATTATCTCCTCCATGGGTTTTCTTATTGGACCTCACAATATTTCATGTTTGCCTTTGCCAGGTTGAGTGGGCTGAGCTAAGCGAAGCAGATAAGGTGTATGCCAAGGAATTGCTTGGGTACACCAAGAATGTGAGTTTTGTAGTGTGTCAATTGACAGCTGACCCCCCCAGTATATGCTGATGATATCACACATTGTTTATTCGCCATGATCGCTTCCGCGTATCAGACGTGGAACGTGCCCGGCTCACACGATGTGGAGGACTGGAGCTATGAAGACCTTTATGATGATGAACGGACTGGCGCCATGGGGCTAGGTATCGACGAAGATATGTGGGATTGTCATGTAAACCACTACCTTGGCTGGTGGTGGGATGAGCTTAGCTCGAGCAATCTAGCTACGTACCTCATCATTCTGGGATGGTCAGAGGAGAGCTGGGATGGTGACGCCCCAGAGCCAGCAGAGCAGGAAATGTATTGGGATGAACTTACATTTGAGCAACAGGCAGCGGCAGAACAAATCTGCTACACTGCTGACACCTGGGACATGAATCCCATCCCACAGTGGAAAGAATCGACGAGCACCCCCACTTCATCTCCCAGTTTTTCACCCGAGTCACCTGTCCCAACCGGCGGGCCATCTGCATCTCCAGAAGCTGACATGACTGTCGTCCAGGACGATCTTACACAGTCAACAGCTCCTTCTCGGGCTCCAATAGTTGAAATGCCACCGAGAACTCCATCAGGACAACCCACTGGAGCACCAAATGTATCAGTAGAAATGGCGCCTCGGAATAGCTTCTCTGTCAACCCTGCAACTTTTGACATTCCAGAGAAGAGATATGTGAGCAACACTTTGTTCGTTTGCTTTCGCCCAGCTGAGATGTGCATCACTCTCATGTTTCTTTTGCATTTCCTGTTCGAATAGGTTGAATGGTCATCATTAACCCACGAAGACAGGATAACAAATGCGAAGGGTCATTTGGGTTATGCTGCCAGGGTGAGTTACGACGATGCACATATGAGCTTGAGACTGCACTTTGCTCTCTGACAAAACATCAAACTGCCGCGAAACGCCTCCCATTGCAGACATGGAATCTGCCTGGTTCTAATGACGTTGAGTCCTGGGCTTACAGTGACCTGTACGAGGATGAATTACTTGGTCTACGAGGCCTCCGTATCAGTCAAGAGATGTGGGACTGTCATATCAACCATTACTATGGCCTCTATTGGCAGGACCTGATTGATCAAGGACTCGAACAATACTTTGTCGCGTTGGGGTGGAACGAGGACAGTTGGGACGGAGATGCGCCAGAGCCAGAAACAGAGGCCATGTTCTGGAATGAACTGAGTCCGGAGCAACTGGAGGCGGCAGCGCAGGTGTGCTTCACGAGGGATTTATGGGACATGATTCCTATCTCTGAGTGGGAGGCGAGCTCGAACACGGACAGCTATAGCATCTCACCGGTTGAGTCGTCTCAGATAGAAACTGGTGGTGATGTTGAGACTGCTGTCGCGACATCAACTCCCACGACACCTCCAACCACACATTTGACTGAACTAGAGATGGGAGAGCCGACAGACGAAACGAGCACATCTCCATCCAGCTCACCTACTAATGGGCCGTCAAAGCAGCCTTCCATCTCACCAACCGAAGGACAAACTGATTCCCCGTCGTCAAATCCAACAACGAATCCAACAACTTTGCCACCCACTGATTTTCCTACCTCTGCTCCCAGTGGATCACCAACTAACAATCCGACCATCGAGCCTACCAAGCAACCCTCGTTGTCTCCCACTGAATTGGACACTGAAGCTCCATCGAAAGCGCCGACCGTCAACCCTACTGAGTCGCCAACTTCTGCGCCTTCTGAGCATCCTTCTTCATCGCCCACAGACATTGAAACTGAGCCTCCAACTGAACAGCCAACGTTGTCACCAACGACGACTGAGCCCACAGGGACTCCCAGCTCCCAACCGACGCGAACGCCGACGTCCCAGCCGTCCAGTCATCCTTCAACTTCGCCTACAGAAGTCGAGACTGAGCCCCCTACATATCAACCAACGATATCACCTACAACATCTGAGCCCACTGCTAGGCCGAGCTCGTCACCAACGAAGTCGCCAACGCCTGAGCCATCCCGCCAGCCATCTTCATCACCAACAGGGGTAGAAACAGATCCACCAACGACGGCTAGACCGACTGGTTTCCCTAGTTCATCTCCCGTCCACCCTCCTACATCTCGGCCATTTGATATTGATTCAGGGCGTTTTGCCCGAGACCCAACTCAGTTGCCAACTGCCAAACCAACGATGCAACCGACATCAGCGCCCACAAAGCGCCCCACCGCTGTGCCAACGATGTCGCCTGTCAAGGTAGAAGCGGCCAGTACAGAGTCGAGTAGAGCACCACCTGCTCCCAACTCTCCTGATATTGACCTAAACAGTAATCCGGCACTTGCGTCGATCCCTGGAAAAAGATTTGTAAGTTGCTTCTACTTTAACGTCAACACAATATTTTTCACCTTGTATGCACTAATTATTATCTTGTTACAGCTGCAATGGTCATCTCTCAGTGGCACAGAAGCGAATCACGCAACTAATGACTTGGGTTACAATCGAAGAGTAAGTCCCATGTGCTGTGTATGTAGAGTTGCTTTGTGTTGTCACCCCTAGCTCATTGAACGTCCAACATCTTGATGCAGACATGGAATAGTCCCGGTGATGCAGCAGTAGAAGGCTGGAGCTACCATGACTTGTATGATGATGAAATTGGTGGTTTAGCGGTGCTTGGTATTTCAGAAGAGGCATGGGACTGTCATGTGAACCATTATTACGGTTATTGGTGGGAGGACATTGAATACTTTGGTTATTCTGAATACTTCGATGCCTTGGGGTGGGACGAAAACAGCTGGGACGGTGATGCATCTCCACCTGATACTGAAGAAAAATATTGGGATGAGCTGACGCCACGTCAACAGGCAGCAGCGACACAATTATGTTTCTTTAGAGAATTATGGGATGACGTTCCCATACCAAACTGGGGGTGATTGCAATAATGTATAATGATATAGGCCCTTACACAGAATGATCACTGCAAATATCCCAGACTTCTTGATCACTCTAGTATTGTACCGTGACTGTTCGAACCGAGTCGTCATCGAGCGCTACTTGACGTAGTACATAATACTAGAGTGAGTACAATTCGAGCGCTATGTACTGGTCAATCGAGCAAGTACTGATCAAAACGAGCTGCTCGAGCAGAATACTAACGTCTTTGCGGCATTCCTTCGCGCCACATAATTGGGGGTGAAATATGGCCATTCTGAGTGCACTCAATCTCCACTAGGCTAACCAACCGGGCACTGACAAATACAAGATTTCAGTAATGGGCATCATCTTTGGGAATTGCATTATCTACTTCTATTACGACAATTACAATTCCATTTGCTTGTTTCTTCGCAGCAACCAACAACATCTAGCTCACACTGGCCGAGTGGCCTGCAATGCGTACAAAAACCTGCCACCTGTCACCGGTTTCAAGCCCACGAACGTGTTTGCAGTAGATCATTGAGTAGATCGATTGGATATAGTCTGATGATAGTCCTTGTGTTGCGACATGGTATGTTTCATACTACCATACAATTCTGCACAGCCACATTCATACATATCCATCAAAGCTTCGACTGTTTTGGGTCTCCCTCGGGATAGTGGTTCATGTACCAGTGCTTGGCGATTTCATCCCTCCTGCAAATCCACACGTCGTCGCCCAGGCTTTTGGCGTAATTGATGAAGTCCTCCAGTCCCTTCGCCCTACCCGGTCGTCCCACCAAACGGCAGTGCAGCCCCACGCTCATCATCTTCGGGGATCCCCTCCGACCCTCCGCGACAAGGTAGTCCAAGCTGTCCTTCAAATATGCCGAGAATTGCTCCGCGTTCGAGAACCCGTTGGGTATGGCGAATCTCATATCGTTCTCGCTCAACGTGTAGGGTATGATCAGGTGCGACTTGTCCCCGTGCTCCTTTGTCCAATAGGGGAGATCGTCCGCGTACGCATCCGAATCGTACAGAAATCCTCCCTCCTCGACGACCAGTTTTCGGGTATTCACATTGGGCTTGCCTGATTTGCAAGTAGTATTTTAAGAGAATGATCGATGTATGCGCACGAAGCTCGGAGCAATGCCCTACTCACCCTGATACATTCCCACGGGCCGAACGCCCAGCATATCCTTGTGTATCTGCACCGTCCGCCGGATGTGCTCCCTCTCGACGTCCTCGCCCACGATCTGGTAATCCCACCAACGGTACCCGTGCGACGCGACCTCCCAGCCGGCGTCTACCATCGCCCTCGCGGCGGCGGGATTGCGCTCCAGCGCCATTCCCACGGCGAAGACCGTGCACGGCACGTCCTTCCTCACGAGGAGATCGCGCAGGCGCCAGAAGCCGGAGCGGGAGCCGTAATCGTACAGGCTCTCCATGTTGGCGTGGCGCTGTCCCTCGATGGCACCGGCCCCGACGATCTCGCTCAGGAGCTTCTCGCTCTCTCCGTCGCCGTGCAGCAGGCAATTCTCCCCGCCCTGTGACGCCAAAAAAGTAGCAGAGAAAGAGAGGGGTCAGACGGGAAAGAACATGAAGTGAAACGAACCGAACATGGCTAGCATGCGCTGTGGGTACCAACCTCTTCGTAGTTGAGGACGAGGTTGAGCGCAACCTTCGCCCCGCCTGGCCAGTTCGCCTTGGGAGGTTCGCCTCCGTAGCCCACCACGTCCCTACTGCCTCCATAGTTCGACTTGCCGTCGTTGGGATGGGCGCTCAGCGGATAGGCCCGCTTGTCATCGTCGTGAGATGTCATGGCTCCGCCCGGTAGATAATGTCATTCACTCCCGCCGCCCGAACAATGCCTCTCTCGGTCGCCCCCCCAGAGTGCCAGCGATCTTGCAGCGCGATCTTTGTGCTCGTTCGTCGGCCGAGGTTCAAAGAACAAAATGCGCGGACGTCATTCATCGGCGACAGAATTCAGAAAAGATCCTAAAGATCGGTTACTTTTTGTGTCCATTTTATTGGACATAATATCTTTTTGCAAATTTACACGATTGCTTCGCGATGTACAGGTAGGTACCAAGATATTAGTACCCCACATAATCAATGCACACAATAAAAACTTTCTAACAAAAAGATACGTTGACAAAACGATGACAAAAAAAAGTGCCTAAGGTAAAATTTATATAAAAATTAATTTTCTAACGTTACCCCATGTCAGGCGTGGTCGGATCTTCATGATGTCGGGCTGCTCTGTTTATTTTTGTTCTAGATCCCAGCAGCTTCGTGCAGTGCATGAGGCTTGCTCTTGTCCGTCTCATTCACCATTCACCATTCACGCCACGCATGGCTTTGATATCGCCATCGGTGGCTGCCATAGTCGCCTCGTCGGAGTGAGGAGATGGCCGACGACGCCGCGGCAAACGACGACGAGGTCTCCACGATCCTGCGCCACTTCCGTCCGAGGCCGGAGTTCGTTTCGACCGTCGCGGGATCCGACCATGAGAGGCGGCGACCGCTCCCGTCGCCCGGTATTGGTCGTCGTCGCCGCCGTCGCCGCCGGAGGGAGCGAGGTTTTTCGAGCGTCCGGTACGACGCCTCGTCCGGCAGGTTGAGGCTCACCTATCTGCACGAGACGGAAGCGCTCGGCGGCGGTCGCGATGGCCCCGTTGCCTGCGTTTTCCTCGCGTTCGAGATGGACCCGAGGAATAGAATCGTGGAGTGCGTTAGCTGCAGCGCTCCCGACGACGAGGAGTGGGCCAAGGAGATGAAGGGTTATCTGAACATATTTTGTGACGACCACCTTGCGAAGTACCGCACGTCGGCTTTCTTGGTCGCATCGCGCCTCCTCGAGCACTTGAACGAAGGCTTTCCGGAAGTGGATCAACGCTTATTGCGAGCAGAGGAAACGCCGGGCGCCATTCTGGCACGCGCGTCCCGCTTCAAATCCAGAAACCCCGCCTCGGCTCGTCGCCAGGTCGATTTGTTCACACTGCTGCTGAGATGCGCTGCGGCTGGGCGGACGAGGTCCAAAGTCTGCGCGCCACTTCCGCCATCATTCCTCGAAATTGCGGGCGACAGCGACGACAGCCTCCCACGTCTCGTCTTTGGCGCCACCAATGAACTTTACTCACTCGGCTTCGACAGCGAGCCGCATTTACAAAACAATCGGAACCATCAGATGGAAAGGGTGGCGTGTACCCTGTTGCATTTCATTCTTTCCACTCCCATGACCATCAGTGGCCATTTAGACGATGTGAAATTGACCGGCAGTGATAATGCTGGAAACATCGATGGTGATAGCAGCAGTAGCGTTGACGATACCACTATGAAAGAGAAAAAAGTTTCAGATGTCAGCAGTTCGAACACCAGCAAAAACACCATGGGGAGACTTTGCCTGGATGTCAGTAGAGCGTCCGGCGACCCCTCCCCGGATTTCTCCCGACTCGCCGAGAAGTATGGAACTGTGCACGCATACCACGGCACGAAAATCGAGAGCGCGTGGTCCATCCTGAACTATGGCCTGCAGAACCTATCCTATGATGGCACCCTCAGCCAGAACGGGGCAATGATGGGGGAGGGGGTGTACCTGAGTTCTTCGAGGCGGGTGGCGGAGTCGTTCGCGATCTCGGCCGCGGAGAGGCCGCACGCAGGGCTGGCGTCGGCGTTCCGGCACGAGGCGCTGTTGCACGTGCTGTATCATGCTGGGATCGACGTTTCATCGCTCGGACCGTTGAATGGGTATGATATCAAGTTCCTTCCCGTGTTCGAGGCGGTGATAATCAAGCCGCCGCCGCCTTCCAATGGGAGTAAAGACGCGCTAAAGAACTGCACACGACAGGAGGGAAAATACTTTGTTTGCCCTGATAGCGAATACGTCCAGATCACCCGATTGCATCTGACAATTGAGCTTGCACGGAGATCTGATGTGTGGCGATCCATTCCATGGCTTCCTCTGTACCTAATTGTGCTGCTCGTGGCCATACTTTGGGCGCTGGGATAAGTAATGCTTTGGAGTGGAGGGGTAAGAACGTCTCCGACACAACTATTAATATGTCCTTAATAAACCCATCTTATGCACATCACTAGATGGATCAAACCAGAAGTACTACTTGCTGCCGGTGCCCGCCCGCAATTCATCTAGGTCGGCAGTTGGCACTGACTGCCCACCCAAAGATTTCGCGAAGACATGGTTGCCCTTGATAGCCCTGGGTGAAGGAGCTCGCATCCTCCTCGGTATGGTATTTGATTGCTGCAGCATCGAACTGCATGGACAGGCGCTGACACAGCTGCCTGTAAACATCGATCGCCACCTTCACCGACGACGCCGCCGTTCAGGGAATCGAGGACGTTCTGGCGCCTGGCCATGATGTACCCGATCGCTCTCAGCACATCGGGCGTGCGTTTGCCACTCTCGCACCCGCCACGTAACGCCAAGCGCATCAGACCAGCCAGTGATCGCAGCAGCATGTACGGCTTTCTGTACGTATCACACTCCGACGCGATCTCGGCGTAAAACGCGACGGCCCATGAGGCGTGCTCCGCCTCCCCCAAGAGACGCTCCATGATGCACCTGGATCCCCATCGCCCAGCCCGACCTCCCGCAGCGAATCGAGCACTACGATGGCCGAGAGGCGCATCGACGGGGACTCCGGGTGGTCGACCGCAGCGCTCTCGATGACGCGCGTCGCCAACGCCTCGATGGCGCGCTCCATCGCGACGTCGTCGTCGCTCCTTCTTCGGGCGGCGGCGCGCAGCTTGTCGAATTTGGCTGACTCCAACTTCGCCAGGTGGACGTACAGATCCCGGCGCAACACCGCCGCGTCGTGCGTGAGCGTCGTGACCGTCCTCGCGCCGTCGGCACCGCCTTCGATCGTGCGGACTCCGCCATAATCGTCGTCGTCGTCGTCGTCGCATCCTTCCTCCCCCTCCGCGTGCTCCCGCTCCTCGTCGGTCACCTTTGCATTGAGCACGGCCCTCATCGAAATGCCCATCGAGGAGCACCCTCCTCTCATTCGCTCCCTCTCGAATTGCGAGCAACGAAGCGCCACCGCGGCGCCTCGCCGGAGTCAATCGACGTTGCTGAGGCGGAATCGAATCGCATCATCTCCGTCGTCCTCGTCGTCGTCCTCGCTCTCGGCCGCTCCGGCGTCGTGCAGCCACGACGCGGCCCCGGATGGCAGCCGCGGACGACGACGTCGCCTCTTGCCGGATCGCAACGAGTCGCCCTTCCGCCCGCGTTTGCCGACGTCGTCGACGACGAACAAGAGGATGAGGCGGGCGGAGAGGATGGTGACGGCCGAGAGGGCCAACGTGTTGTACGGTGCTCTGCTGGGGCTCTAGTACTGGGGGGGCTGGCTTAATGCTCTCTAGGGCTTTAGTGGTGCTCACCTGTACATTAGAGGTACGGGCTCAACTGGGTGCTCGCGGGCTGGCGGCCTACAATATTGTACCTGCTGTGGGGCTCTCCCAAAGCGTGATATTGCAGGCCAATTTTGTGGCCGATATGAAATGATGGTCGACATACTAAATCCTACGTACGATCAGCGTTCAATCATGACATGACTTCTCGATCAATCGACCTGTTGCATCTCACGCTGGTGACGAACAACCGTCGAAGCAGTCGAAGGCCGTCCGCCGTCGACGAGATTGCAGCGGCGAGTTGCAGCGGGTACAGGCATGAGCTCTAGAGAGCTCTCTCTCACACACACAAATCTGCACACACGCCGACCACAACTAGAATACGCTAACGCCAACATCAATGATCATGCTTGCCGCTACCTTCGTCTTCCGCGCCGCTTCCGACGCCGCTGCCGGCCCCACTGCTGGCCATCGTTGCAAGAGGAAGTTCAACTCGTGCCATGCCGCCGCCTCCACTGCCGGCCGTCGTTCCAAGAAGACGGTCAACTCGCGCCAGAGGGGGAAGGTCAACTCACGCCACAGGGCCGATCCCAAAGGTCCAGTTGACCTGGGGCATGAGCCCTCTCGCAAGAGGGCATGCACCATCGAGCTCCACAACCGTCGCAACGTCACGGGCCTCACCAGCTCGGACGTTATCTCCGCGCCGGAAGCGAGTTCGCCCGAGCCCAGCAACTCCTCGAGCGTCATCAGGATCGACAGCCATCGCGACGTCTCCACTGATGCTCCAGTGACTCCACCTCCCACTGCCTTCCCCGCCAGCTCGCCTGTTACTGCTTCTCCCACGGCAGCGCCAACTGACTCACCAGTGACAGTGACTCCTGTTCCTACGGCGAAACCTGTTACTGCTTCTCCTACTGCGGCGCCAACTGACTCGCCTGTGACGGCTGCTCCTATGGATGGACCTACTGATGCGCCTGCGGAGGCTCCGGCTCAGGCTGATGCACCAGCTCAGGTGGACGACCAAGCCCGGGCGGAAGCACAAGCCCAGGCGGATGCCCAAGTCCAGACGGATGTCCAAGCCCAGGCGGATGTACAAGCGCAGGCCGATGCCCAAGCCCAGGTGGATGCACCAGCGCTGACGGATGCACAAGCTCAGGTTGATGCCCAAGCTCAGGCAGAGGCTCATGTGGAGGCTCAGGCGGGTCCCAACAATGCCCTGGAAGGCATCTTGCGCACTAGAGACATCACTGCGGGCCCTACCACAAGCAGCAATGTCAGCAGCAATATCAGGTGGGCTCCAGATGCTGATTTTGAGATGAGATGGCTCCATCCTGCTGATAGTGACT
>JALLBE010001327.1:0-10869 GCA_036939795.1 Thalassiosira mediterranea | reverse complement strand
TTTGGTTGGGTATCACATCAGCATGTGGGATCTTGCCCACGATCCAACACAACTCTTTTCAATTTCAAGCCCACTAATGTGCATAAAATTTAAATTCAGTGACAGATGGCCCATATCCCTGTGCACATGATAAAGCAGCTCTGTGTCTGTGTGAGTGCACCAGAGCATGCAGGCTATCGGATAATTTACAAAACTAGCAAAAATAAGACCACATATCATGTGGTCCTGTTTGCTTGGACCACAGTTTATGCGGTCTTAACTGGCATCGGGATACCTTACTTAGGCTTAGGATGACCAATGGAACAATTTGGCACAATCCCATTCATCTTATAATCTAACCAAGCCCACAGCAACATATGTCTGGTGTATTGATATTGATTTGCCCACTCACAACAACCGATATCTGGGGGGGGGGTCCGAACCAACCATTCCCCTCCGCCGCATCACCCACCCCTGCTTTTGCTGTGTTCCCCACTGGGGAATGTTCGCTCCAGGTCCGGGGAACAGTTTCACTGCATCTCATATAAGCCACTCCCAAATACACTATCGGGTCCTACTCCTCCTAAACAAGAAGTTAGGATATTTTTGCACGACAGAAGTGCCGGGGAGGTATGGCCATCATCTATTTGCTTGTGTGGTGCAAACAATTGATATATGCCCACTCCTCAATGCCATCATTGGCAGGTGCCAGCCAAGCACTCTAGAGTGGTTTTGCTATGGCATTGATGCCGAGATGAATGATTCAAAACTATGTGGCAGGTCGATTGAAGGTAAGGAGGTTCACAGTCGAGGGTTTAGCCAGGACAGGTAATGGGGGAGGAAGGAGGACAGCCCATCGCCTGGGCAGAGAACAGGAGTCTAGAGAAAATAAATATTCAACAATACCTGCATTCAAATCAAAGTCTCTATTTGTATGGTTAATGGTTGGGGTATTGTACATCATGTAATTGGATCTTCACATTCGATTCGGGCTGGTTGTCCGGAGAGGCATTCGCCACTCAAGTCTAATGATCTCTAATTCAGACCGTACCCGGACGAGGTGAGCAGCGAGGACACCACCTTCCGCCCGAGGGAGGAGGGAGCATAGTCCACGAGGAAGGAGTAGCTCCACGATGATCCCCCCCCTTGGACGGAGCCACCGTCGTCCCCTCCCATAGAGCCGTTGACCAGGGAAGGAGCGGCGGCGATGGTGGAGTCGACCAGTATCGGCGCGTCCCTCGGGACCGAGGACGGCTCCTCAGCATAATCCACGGAGCCTCGCGGGCAGGACACGGCGGCGTAGCACTCCATCCCCGTCGGACACTGGGACGATTCCCCCGTCGGACAATAATGGGCAGCCAGGCCGAGGCCGGCGCCATCCCCGACCTCGAGGGAGGAGCCGCCGCCGCAGCTCGCCTCGGCCTCATCGTGGCTCTCCCCGCAAACGAATCGCTCCTCGTAACCATTTTCCTCCCTCAGGCGCTTCAGCCTGTCCATCTCGAGATCCTCCAGACGGGACTGCTCCTCCAATATTTTCTCCATGTCCACGTCGTCGTCATCGCCGCCGGCGCAGGGAATGCCGCCGTAGCAATGTTGGCCGGGGGGGCATTCGGAGTCATTTCCCGAGGGGCAGAGGGCGGAACACGATTTGGCGGACGTCCAGCGGGCTCCGCACGAGAAGGCGGTGGATAGCTCCTCCGCGGCAACTAAGCCGCTGGAGAGTAGGGGAGCGAGGAGGAGGGTCGCGGTAGAGGGATGAGAGACGATCCTCATGGCTCTCCTTCGGCTCGTCTTGCCCATGGTGTTTATCTTTGGATTTTGTGAGGACGGTGCGTCTTCCGCTAGAGGGGATTCGTTTTGTGGGGTTTGTCCGAGAGACGCTCGCTCTTCAGACGGACCAGCACTGCGAACCTCTAGACCAATAACTGCAAACTCGAAGCCTGGGGCGGATGTGAGCCGGCGGATCCAAAACGATGGCGATAGTAGGTAAGATTGAGGTCGCAGCCGATGCGGTTGTTTAGGGGATTGTAAGTCAGGACGCTTGTCCGGAGAGAGATGAGGGGTGCAAGGGTGTGCTTGGCAATGGAGGATTGGGAGGAATAATTTGCGAACGAATGAAGCAAGCAAGGATCGTGCGCACGATCGGTCGTTGAGGCCGCACCGTTGCCTCGATCTCGGATTCAATCGTTTTGTTTTGCTGGAGTCGGAGCCACCAGTTTCAATGCATCTGCGGGTGTCCGCGCGCGCGATCGGCCTTGCTTGCTTTGTGCTCCAATTCGTGGCATTGTTTTGTTCGTTAGTGCACTCGCTCGCTCTGCCACTCATCGCTTGCTCTGCGTGCGATCTCCGTTCGTCCCGGGGCTCCGGTCCAAAAGTTGGGCCGCTGTATTTTCCGTTCGAGGCCGTAGAACATGTCGATGGGTGCCGGTATGATATCGTGGCCGATCTGCTGGAAGATTCTATGAAAGATGGCAATTGCCCGTGAAATGACTGCGCGAATAACTTTCTTTCCATTAGCAGATGCGCCCACGTGGTGAGCTAGAAGGTCAGTAAATGACTATGGAAGAGATCGACCGTTACTCAACCTATCTAACAAATCGCATAGGGCCCCGCTATTTTGAGATACTCATCTTCTGATGAAGCCGAGTTGACCCTTTGTACGTATTCCGGCGCAGTCTCGTATGGGATCGTAAAAAGTTGGAAGAGATCGAGTCGACCGGGCGTGACTCGGAGAGTTTGGGACTCGGGACTCGGGACCCGGGTTCGCGCCGCGACGCCGAACGCCGAGCGGAAAGCGCCGCCGACGACGACCATCGCGACCATGGCGGCGACGGCCCAGTAGCCCTCCCTCCAGAGCTGTCCCAACCGTCGGCACCTTCACCCTCCACTACCCCTCTAGAGCGACGTGTAACACCGCTTGAAATTTACGATCGAAAAAAGAAAAATACGCAACGACGACGGCACGGAGACCGACGGAAGCAGGCACTGCCAACGGGACCACCAACGACGACGACGACGATCGACGACCGACGACGACGACGACGACGACGATCAGCGAAGACAGCCTCGTTTTTTTACGATTCACCATGACGGCATCGAAAATAACCTCGCTCGCCCTCTTCATCGTGGGCCTCAGGGGTCATCTGGCCTCATCTTCCGACGACGGACGCGGAGGAGCCCTTCGCGAGCGCCCGTCGACGGGCCTCCCATCCTCCGGGAAGAGGCCCAGGGGATGGGACAAAATTATTCACGCGGAAGACGAAGGCCGCCTCGACGAGGTCGAAGAAAATCGAGGGCTGAGGGGACGTCGGTCGCGGTATGCAGGGGAGCAACGAGAGCGGCGACAGTCCCAGCGGCAGCGTGGACGAAGACGAGCGCAGCAGGCGGGTGCACGCGCACGACATGATGTGCATGCGGGACAAACGCCGCGGCAGCGACGTCCGGACCCCCCTCACAATCACGACAGAAACTCTCACATCGATCAACGACATCGTCGTCAGAACGAGTCTGACGGGAAATCATCATCCCACGAGCAATACCTGGCATCCCACTCGTGGTATCCCGATCACGACGCCCTCGCGTGCAGCAACGATTCCTCCGCCACGCCATCCTGGATGACATCGGAGGGATACGCCGAGGCCCACCTCTTCTCCACCGGGCCGGAATGCTGCGAGAGGTGGTTTCCCGACGTCGACGGATGTTGGGACGTCGTGGCCGAGTTGGAGATAATGGCGGCCGAAATGGAGATGGAGGTGATCAGGAGGATAAGGGAGGCGGAGGCGGGAGAGGCCATCGCCGAGGAGGTTTTGGCGGCGGGGGCGGGGGAGGAGGAGGTCGATTCGTCCGGTGCTTCCGGAGGCGAAGACGGGACCGCGCCCGCGAGACCGAGACCGGGCGGGCAGGAAACGTCGTCGGAACGGCCGGCGGCGGCGCAGGCCGCGGCCCAGACCGCGAGCCCGGAGGTGGGACCACGGACGGCCGAGGGCGACGAAAGCGACGGATCCGGCTCCCAGTCCAACTTCGGGCATCTCACCTCGGCGCAGCCAAAAATGGACGCCCCAGGCGAGGCCCACCAGTACCTCCAGGCCGTGTCGTGGGAGCTCGAGCGGTACGCCTCCAAGGGTCGGGGCGCCCCCGGACCCGAGGGATTGCTCGGGCGCGATCCAACGGCGGGCGAGATGGTCTTCACCCACGCCTGCGGGAGCGTCTGGTCCCAGGCCGCGGCGTGCACCACGCTGTGCCCGGGGGGGAACGGGGGATGTCCCACGGGACAGGAGTGCATGGCCGGCGTTCCCTGCCCCGTCGCCACCGTCCAGGCGGCGGTGGGGGCCATGGGCGGGATGTCCGGCGTCGCGCCGGAGGAGACGGAGACGACGAACGGCATGCTCATGAGCGTGTGCGGCTCGGGGTACGACGCGGCCGTGTCCTCGTGCCGCGCGGGGGAGATCACGGCCGACGATCCGCTCGGCCTCGGCTTCTCGGACGACTTCGTCGAGTGTCCCCCCGAGGCGGGGGCGCAGTGTCCCGGGGATACCGTGTGCTACATGGGTATACTGTGCCCTCCGCGTCAGGCTCCGACGATATCCCCCGCGCCGACCCGCGCCCCCGTCCCCTACTACGAGGTGGATCACTCCCATGGGATGGAAATCGTGGCATATTATGCGGCGTGGAAATATCGCGACCGATCCCACCTGGCGCAGCCCCTCAACCTGAATTACGACGCCATCACGCGGATAAATTACGCGTACTTCCAGACCGACGAGATGGGACGCGTGTGGGGAACGACCGTCGACGATTCCTCGATATTGTTCGGGCAAATAACCACCGAGGAACGAAAGTGGGAGTGGGGGATAAGCTGCGCCCCCGAAGACAAGGAGGGGAGGAGCGAGGGATGTCGCTGCCATCGCTCGGCCCCCGACGCGTCGACGTGCGACTTTCACGACGAGGGGGGGGGGGTTGTTAAATCTGGCCAAGAGGGAGGGGGTGGAGGTGTATTTGAGCGTGGGGGGGTGGACGCTGAGCGACGCTTTTTCGGCAATGGCGGCGGGGAGGGAGGGGAGGGAACGGTTCGCGAGGAGCTGCGTGGAGATCATATTGGAGTACGGTTTCGACGGTGAGTCTTCGTTTGTTGATAGGGGCTCGAGACTCGAAATGATGATTTCGCGTTCCGTATCTTTCTGTACCATATGCGCGCCCTCGTCTAAATTATCATATCGTGCATGCCGTCCCTTTTTCGCTCTTCCCACTACAGGGATCGACGTAAGCTGGCAGTACCCCGGCTACGCGGCCCACGCCGGGACGGCATCCGACCCCTCGAACTTCGTCCGACTCCTCTCCACCCTCCGGGCGACTCTCGACGCCCTCGGCTCCAAGACGGGCAAGCGGTACGGCCTCACCGCCGCCCTCCCCTGCCTGCCCTCCGACATCGCCAACCAGGAACGGGCCGAGGTCGCCGAGCTCGTGGACGGATTGAACCTGATGACGTACGACTTCCACGGGGCGTGGGATCGGGAGGCGGGTCACAACGCCCCCCTGTACGATCAGATGCCGGACGGGGGCGGTCACGCCACCGACAGGGGAAAGAGCGTGAGCGGCTGCGTCGCCAATTGGGCGGGGGAGACCTCGCCGATAGCACCCGGGAAGAGGGGCGGGATACGCTCCAAGACCAACGTTGGGCTGCCGTTCTACGGCCGCAGCTACGCCGATGCGGTCGAGATGCATTCGTCTCACGGCGGCAACGACGTCGCGAGCTGGCCGGAGGACGACGGCGTCCCGCAGTATCGCGCCGTAAGCGAGAGGATCGCGAGCGGCGAGATGGGGAGCGCGCGGGACGAGGCGACGAAGACCCAATTTGCGTACTTCAGGGACGGGAGGGGACTGGTCTCGTACGACGACGCGCGCAGCGTGTGCGACAAGGCGGAATACGCCCTCGAGGAAAATTTGGGAGGCTTCGTCATCTGGGACATATCCGGCGACATGATGGACGACCTCCACCAGCCCCTCCTCGAGGCGCTGAATCGCAAGCTCGCCCTCCCGGACACGAGCTGCAAGGATAGCTTCGCCACGGTGGATGAGCCCCCCCCGGCCGATTTGGTGCCGGGGGGTAGTTCTTCCTCCTCGACGATCTCCATCGCTGACAAGATCGATTCCGCGTTCATGCAGGATCCGTTGATGCCGGTGGAATTGAGCGCGCAGGCGATCGAGGAGGAGGAGTCGCCGACGCCCACGGAAGGAGTGGAGGAGGTGGACGAAGATTTCGAAGGAGAAGGCGACGACGAGCAAATCATCTCGCCGCAACTGTCGATCGCGGAGATATTCGACGAGGATGGGCCCATTCGAACGACGTCCGCGCCGACGCCGCGACCGGTTTCTTCCGCGAGACCGAGACCGGGGTCGACGACGACGCCCGCGTCCGTGCCGAGGCCGGGCGGTTCGATGCCCGAGTCTCCGCAGAGACCGGGTTCATCATCCCAGTCTTCTTCGCAGAGACCGGGGGGCTCGATGCCCGAGTCCCCGCAGAGACCGGGTTCCGCACCGGCATCTTCGTCAAGACCGGGGTCGGCGCCCGAGTCTTCGCAGAGGCCGGGTTCGGTGCCGCTTCCCGCGTCGACTCCGCTCGCGGAGCCGCCGGTGGCGCCATCCAGACCCGTCATTACCCCCGAAGAACCCATCGTGAGAGGGGACAAGACGGAAGTGGTGGGAATTCCGGTTATGGAACCTCCGCCGGCGCCCCGTCCAGCCCCGGCATCCGCCGTTGCATCCAACAACGGTGGCTCGCCGTACACCATAGACGCCTCCGCGTTCGGCCCCCTCGCCGTCGCCGCCGACTCCTGCGCAGGGGGATGCCCCGGCGGCTCGTCCTGCGTGGGCAACTCCGCCTCCGGACAGCTCATCACGGACGGGGAGTGCGCGGCGTGCGGGACCGGCCAGACTTGGTGGCCGTGCGACGTCCCCGGATTGTGCTGGTGCTGGGCCGACGGGACGGATCGCATTGCCCCCGCCCCCAAGAGCGGAGTCGAGGTCGAGATGAAGGATGAGCACTACACTGTTTGCGATGATATCCTCTCAAGGGACATGTTTAACGCCATAGCGCCTGAGGCGCGGCATCCGTACACGTACGAGGGTTTGTGCGACGCGATACTGTCGTACAATGCGCAGCACGCCGAGAGGGCGTTCGGGGTGGGCGACGCCTTCACGAGGACGGCGGAGCTGGCCGCATTCCTCGGCAACACTCTGCACGAGAGCGACGAGTTTCGGGCCGGGCGAGAGTATTTGATGTGCGCGGACAACAAGGTATGAATGGGATGCTTGTACTGTATGTCTCCACCTTGTCTTTCGGGCGTTCGCTTACTGATGTTTCATAACGGTGAAGGTTGTCGATGGGGAGGTGTATTGCAAGCCTTGCGATCCCGGGAGCTTCGACTGGGCGACGAAAACCTGCAACTTCAGTCTCGTGTCTGGGACATCGGACTTCAATGAGTATTGCCAGGTGAGTACTCGCGAATGCAATGCCAACGATGAATGCGCTTGAAGTGGATCTTCTAGGATTCTTGCTCACAATAAGTATTTTCGTGCGCAGCCCTCATCCAAACCTCCTGAGGCGTGTATGTGCGGCAACGGACAGGGTGAATCAGGAAACTTGGAAGGATACGTTGCTGCAAGGCACCTCTTTTTTGGTAGAGGCGCCATCCAACTCTCATGGAATTACAACTACATTGGTGCCTCGGTGGCGCTTACAGGTAGCCCTGACACGTTCTGCGATAATCCTGATGTCGTCGCCACTGAAGGTCGATTTGCCTGGGGGGCAGGGTTGTATTTCTGGATGGAACACTCGAAGGAGGGCACGACGAGCCACATAGAAGCTGTGAGGGATGGCGGTGACTTTGGAGGCACGTTGAACAATATCAACGGTGGATTGGAGTGCCCGGCCCACGGTGGGTGGCACGTAGATGCTGTCAAGGCCCGTCTCAACCGGTACTGCCGTGCAGCCAAGGCATTGGGTCTGCCGAACATCATGCGCCTTGACAAGTGCGCTGGTCTTCAAGAAAGCATGGACACGTGCCTTTCTGAAGGAAAATGTGATGATTGTAAACATTATGTGGGTACTACCCCAGGGGAGCATGTTTCCAACTTCTCTGTGGCGACAGCACCTGCATCCGCCCCAACGACTACCACCCAGACTGAAGTATCAACCGAACCAATGGAGCCTCTGTGTCCAGATGGCTTGATGCCTTGGGATGGAAATCCAGAGTGCTGTGTCCCTAACTCTGCCTTTATTGGTGATGGTGCATGTGATCCAGATGCACCATACAATACTCCCGCCTGTGGTTTCGATGGTGGCGACTGCTGCAAGGAAACCTGTGAACAAGACTCGGCCTTCGGATGTACTACGAAGGAAGGCGACAGTTCAAGCAAATATGGTCCATTTGGCTTCTATTGCGTTGACCCCTCTCAGGGTGTGGATGTTATCAATTCCAGACTGTGTGATGTCGAGGAGAAGTATCGCATCGGTGATGGAAAGTGCAACCCCATGTACAATACTCCTGAGTGCAATTACGATGGTGGCGACTGTTGTGAAGAATCTTGTGATGAATATTTTTCATTCTACCAGTGTGGAGCAGAACCCTACATGTGCATCGACCCAAGATATGGTGTGCATACCAAGCAACCTACCAACTACCCCACTCCTCTTCCTACCGAGCATGCTACAAATATGCCGACGGCGCCTCCCACAAGGGATCCAACAAGGTTGCCAACAGCACCTCCACAAGGGCATACAGGATCATTCGCACATGCCGATGAACAAGTGACTGGTGCTGCTATGCAATGCAAGAATGGGAAGAGAGAGTGCTCAGATGGCACATTTGTTGGTCGGGACCCTACCAACAATTGCAAATTCTTTCCTTGTCCCAGGGCAACGCCTCAGGAACAACCATCTAATACATCCAATCAAAAGGGACAGTCGATGGCTTCATCATTCGTATCTTCTATGCATGGCAAGAACAATATTATCCAAGACTTTGACCGCAAAACGCCTAGTCCAGTACCGCCTGTCAAAGAAAGTGCTTGTGAGACTGATGTTGATGAGTGCAGTGATGGATCGTTCGTTCGGAGGAATCCAGCCGACGGTTGCAAATTCTTCTCTTGTCCAGTTCAAGACGAGGATGGGCCCTCTTTGGCCTCATTGATCAGTTCATCCTTTACGCAGGGTTCCAAATGTGACTCTGATGTCAAAAGATGCCCAGATGGTAGCTTTGTGAGAAGAGATGATCTGAGCAATTGTGATTTCTTCTCTTGCCCAACCAGGGTGCCCTTTTCGAATGCCATGAAGTGCACCAACGAAGTCAAGAGGTGTCCAAATGGTGATTTTGTTACTCAAGATCCGGACAACGGATGTCAATATTATGAATGCCCAGGCAACCAACCTATCAGGAAGCCAACCGCAAGTCCTATCGGTACTACCATGCACAGCAAATACGCTTCTCACGTCGCTTGCAGCAAAGAATTATTTCGATGCTCTGATGGACAATTCGTTGGTCAAGATCCGGACAATAATTGCGAGTGGTATCCCTGCACGATCAATCACACTGCGATCAAAATTCAGCAAAAATCTGACTATCAATTGGTGGGCACTCTGCCTGGATGCTCAAATGAACTTTCTCCCTGTGCTGACGGTTCTTTTGTAGGGAAAGACCCCGACAATGGTTGTCAGTTCTTCCAGTGCCCGCCGAGCGACGAAGGGTTGGAACAGAGGTCGAGTATGGCGGGAGCTATGACCGAGGCGATGGATGCACACGCTGGAGATGTGACACGGCATCAGAAGAAAATAGAGCCACCTTCCGAGGCTGGTGGACAAATTCATCGGAAGAAGAGGAATTCAAGTCGTCGTGCTACTTAAAATCAATGATGATCATAGTCCGTTAGTCAGTAATTTCATGCGCCAGGCCTGGATCTCTAGAGTTGGTTAGTTACCTACCATCGACCTCATCATTGCTTGCAGCTTAGTTGAGTACAGGCCCTACATAAAACTACTCTCAGTTATTGTGATTAGGTGCAGTCTGGTGCAGTATGGTGGAATGTTCTTACACCCACTTGATAAATCATAATGGATGATAAGCTATCAACCCATTATAAAGTTAAAGCAATAATGAACTCACTAACCACAAATGAAGTTATTGGCCATACATTGTGGTGATCTGTGGGCAAACAGGGTGGTGCTGCCTGATGCACGACAAGACGGGGCTAAGCATTTTAAGCTTAGAAACCTACCTGTGGTTGCTCTTAACCCCCCATGTGCAGAATGCAGGGGTAAAGGTGGAGGGAGGGTGGAGGGTGTGTCTTTTGTTTCTCCCGGAAGGAGTGACTGTGATCAGTTGGATTTAAATGAGGTTGGGGTGCACCACAACTGTGTATTGAGCACAAAATAGACAAAAAGAAGACTAAAACAATGTCTGATGTTCGACTTCAAAACAAATTGAATCTTTAGCTATAGGTAACATAATAGGTAATGTATCTATATCCATCCGGAACAACCAAGGCCAAGGCCAACGAGCAAAATTTCTTCTCAACTGTATCACCTGGAACTTGAGTGATTTGTGATTGCAGGGTGCAACAACACCATGATATCTAAACTGCCATCTGTCACTGTCATCTCTATCTCTATTTCTGCTGGTTGTCTCGGGTTATGGTCATAGGTCATGGGCCTTATCATTATCATTTTTGTACTCGATATTGAATAGTAAACATAGACGACTAGTTTTATTTCTAGGTGAAACAAATGTATTTAAAAACCCGACCGGCGCGCCGTAGATCTACGGGAGCGTGTAGAAATAATGCTGAAACCTACGGCGGTAGGAATTGAATGGCGGGAACGCTGCAAGCAAATCTCCG
>JALLBE010001326.1:0-10924 GCA_036939795.1 Thalassiosira mediterranea | reverse complement strand
CTGGTTTTTTGTGCGAGAGCCGCTAACAACGAGTTAGGGGGTTGACGACCTTAAGGGACAATATCTCTTGCCCCCTAAAATATGACTTTTTCCCAACGGCAGAAAAACGCAACGCTCGCGTCATTGAGCACTCCGCTCAGCTCACTCCTCATCCTCACTCCTCACTCCGCTCGCCCGCCGACGCCGACATCGCCATTTTCACTTCCACAGCCGACGCCGACGCCTCCTCGCGCAGGCAAAGACCATCCCACCCCCACCCCTCGTTCGACGCCGCGCGCGGCCACACGACTCCAGTCGCCGCCTAGAATCATGGGCGACGACGACGACGAGTACGAAATGCCCGTGGACTTCGGCGACGGCAGCGGCAGGGCCGCGGGAGCCGAAGCCTCGTCCACCGCCGCGTCCTCCTCGCGCGTCCCCTCCGCCGCCTCGGCTCCCGCCGTCCGCCCGTCCACGGCTGACGGCGGCCGCGGCGTACCCCGCGCGTCGCGATTCGATGGCGGGCATGCACATCGCGTGGGTGGCGGCGGGGGCAGGAGAACGGGCGCCGGCAGCGGTGCGGCCACCCCCGTCGGATCGAACACCCCGCTGGGCGGCAATTCCTTCAACTCCTCCCCCATGCTGTGGCACAGCACCACCCCCCAGAGGACGAAGTCGCGGAGGGAATTCGAGGCGAGGATGAGGAGGCGGAGGGACTCGCGACGGAACGTTGCCGGAGGGGGAATGATGCCCGACTTTCCGCGAGATCTCAATGCTCCCCCCGAGGTTCGCAGGGGCGATTGGAAGAGGATCGCGGAGCGGGCCCGGGCGCAACAAAAGGAGAAACAACAGCAGCAGCAACAACAGCAGCAGCAGGGCGGCCTGCCGCTCCCGAAGGCCCTGACCGACCTCCTCCTCGGAACGGCCATGCTCGGCGTCGACGCCACCGCCAAGCTCTCCGGGCCGACGTTGCAGCTCACCCGGGACACCCTCCTGCCGCAGCTCATCGCTCCCCTGCTCTCGGAGGTGTGGGCCACGTACGTCCCCGACAGGCTGCGCACCTGGGCGCGGGTGGTGCCCACGAGCCTGCGAAACCTGAGGGATTTGTTGTGGGACACGGAATCGGGCAAGAACCTCTGCGAGAGCGCGGGGAATTTGGGCGAGGGCGTGCTGGATCTGGCGAGCGGCGACGCCGCCCGCCAGTGCTGGATAGACGCCGCCGTCCTCCTGGTGAAGCTGTTGGAATCGCTGCACACGCCCGAGGTGAAGGCATTGTTGGATCAGGGCGCGGTGGGGACGTGCAGGTTCGTCGACGCGCTAAGCAGCGGCAGGGCCAAGCGGGTGTGGTTCGACGTCGCCGACCTGACGTGGGCGGCGATCGAGGCGGGGAGCGATCCGGTCACGGTCACGGCGCTGGCGGAGGGGTGCGCCCAGGTGTGCCACGCGCTGGAGGTGGAGAGGGAGAGGCAGAGGAAGCGACGGAGGAGGGACCGAGCTGCTGCTGGGGGAGAGGACGCCAGCGCCGGCGACGAGGCCGCGAGACGGAGGACGAGGACCGAGGCGGCGAGGAGGAGGAGGGAGCGGGATCGAAGGCAGGCCGGCGCTTACGGCCGTCGCGTCGTCGAGGAGGGCGACGGCAGGGAGGGCTTCGATGAGGCGCTGCTGGACGGTCTCGAGGGTCATCTCGACGACGGAAACGATGGCTTTGGGGCACTGCCAGTCGAGGAGGAGGATGGTCCTCCCGACAAGGTCATCGTGCGAACAATGTCTGCCGCGGCGGAGCAGTCGGGGGCATCCGATGTGCCGTTTCCGGATGTAATGGACGGCAGCATCAAAGATGCGATGGACAACGCAGGCGCAAACGTCGTTCGCGATGACGACGAGGAATCGGAGATCACCACCGAAATCGAGGACCTGCGCCGCGGGGTGGAAGCAGCGCCCATCGTAAATGACGACGATGATGTCCACACGCAGAGCAGCGCGAGCGAAGGCCAAGACGTGTCAGGGCGCGTGACGTCGCTGGCCTACGAACGCGACGGCCGCGTCGAGTACGGCGAATCCGTGAGGCAGGAGCTCGACCGNACGTCGCTGGCCTACGAACGCGACGGCCGCGTCGAGTACGGCGAATCCGTGAGGGAGGAGCTCGACCGCCTCGACTGGCCCCCAGGACGGGTTGAGGAAGGGATGGACGACGATGGTGGCTCGGCCTCCGAGATGTACGACGCCTTCGACGAGCCGGCTCTGCACTTTTACAGAAAGCTGAACGAGGTGCTAGCCGAGGCGCGAAGGGAATCGAGGATGCCAGACGACGCGAGGGAACGGGATCGAAGGAAGGACGACCGACCAGATGGAAAGGATGACTCGAGAGGCGAGATCGAGGCGGTACCCAACGACGAGGCAAACGCAGACCCACCGCCAGCTTCGTCCTTTCTCAAGAGGAAAGGACCACTTGGCATCGGCAAGAAGTATTGGAAACTCATCATCGTCGCATCGATCGCGTGGGTGGCCATGATGTGCACGCTGTGGTTCGCCCTCGGGTGCTACGGATTCTACGTGATTTTCGTCGGCGGGCCATCGCGGTATGCCGCGACTCCGGTGGCGCCTCGGCCTTTGCCCGCGATGGCCGGCGATCGGCCGCTGCAATCGACCATCGTGATCCAGCTGGCGTCCTCCGGCGGGGACTGCGGCGTCGGCGGTGCGGAGGGGGGAGGGAAAATCGTAAGTGGCAATAGCGGCGTGGCGCAGATTAGCCTGGACGATTGGAGCCAATTGAAGTCGGACGTCGATGGAGCCATCGGCAAGATGGAAGATGAGAGCAATGGTCGAGATAACTCGGCAAAGATAGAGCTTTGATAGACGATTTCAGTATGAATTCAGAGACGTGATGCAGCAATTATAGAGTTATCATATTATGAGACTAAGCTGCAATTTGCTTTGTGTGGCACAACAGCATTTCATGAGAGAGTGTCCCTCCAGAAGCTGCATTGCGTACGTTTGTGCGGGTCGATGCTCACGGTGGTCACCTTGCCTTCGAAATCAACATTCACGCTGTAGCATCCCATGCAGACCTTATGCTTCACGATATTCCTCAGTCTCCGTGGAAGTGCCGAGTACTCCCTCTTGCCAAATCTGTCATTCACGACGGGATATCCGAGCCTCCGAAGCACGAAGCTTATCACATTCGCAAGGCGCCCGTCGTCGAATTGAGATTCGGCAGTCAGGGTGGATATCGTTTGTTTCTCTCCGGCATCGAGCGATTCAGTGCACTTTACGAACAGAGCACTGTCAAGATCCATGCCTTCGCGAGAAGTGACGATTGAGCTTGAAGCGACGTCTGTAGAAACATCCTCTTTTTCGACCTGATTGGTCTTCTGTCGTTTCCACTGTCTCACACCCTCCAACGGGACTTTGACAAAAACACCCGTATTCCAGTCTTCAGGCGGCTTTCCGTGTACAAGTGCAGTGAACTTGTACGTTACTTTGAGCGTACGCAAGGCACTGTCTCCGATTTTGTTTTGGCTGACAGCCAGCACACATAGCCCGGCGCAACCTGTATCTAGCTTTGAGATGGGTGAGCATTTCATGTCCTTCAAACCACGCCCTCTTTCGACCACCTTCTTTGTCATCATTTCCAGTGTGTTGGGTGAGAATGAACCAACACAGCGAATCCCAACCGGTTTGAATGCCACTAGGACTGTCAGATCTTTATCGTCTCCAGGGGTTATTTCTTTGACGATTTCAACACCTGAATCGTCCTCATTGTTCTTCTCATTTGTAGAATCTGTTGTCTCATACTCTTCAACAAGTGATACAACATCATTCTCCCTAACTATTCGACCTGAATCTAAAGCAATGCTTTGATTGACAAACACCCTGCCCTTCTTGATGGCACCCTCACACTGGCTTTTGGTCTTCATAAATTTCGATAGCGCAAATCCATCTTGCCTACAAAGCCACTTCAATCGCTTTGAGTCGAATTTTGAGTCCACTATGGCTTGAACAAGAACAGTCGCACTGCAGAAGTCGATTGGTTTGAATGATACATCAGGAGGTTGCTTCTCACTTCTTTTTGGAACGTCTCTCTGTTGTGGATCGGTATGCTCTGAGGTGATATTTTCGTTGCATGCTGCCAAAGCAACATCTGGAAGCGCAGGTGCAGCCAAGTGCGCACTCAATAAATCACTGCTGCCAAACTTCAACCCACATATGCTGCACGAATGTGCATCATCACCTGGGCCGCTGGTCTTTTGCTCCGATTCGGTGGAACGCGAAAACATGTAGTTGATGCTCTGTTCGACGTTGATCTGCTTCACGCTTCCATCGAAGAGGTCGCCTTCCGTCCTCTGGTGCCTATACCCGTATTTGGCAAGAAAATGCTTTGATCCCAACGATCCGTTCCGGAACTTCCTTTTCGTGGGATAATGGGGCCGAACCTCCGCCAACTCGTAGGCGTCGCGTTCCCGGAACAACCATTTATCGATGGGGCACGCGGTGGGTTCCTGGGAGACGCACCGCAATCCATTATTTTGCGCGGCGACCATCACCCTCCAAGACTTCGGCTGGTTGCCACATAGGCAGATGTGGACACTGCCGTCCTCCTTCAGAACATCCCGCGCGGAGCGAAAGTAATGACACAGCAGCGAATGGTGCCTCTCGGCGTGGCGTTGCTCCGATTCCAGCAGCGTCGCGTCGCCCAAATGGGGGTGGTTGAATAACACGACATCGAATAATCGCTCATCTCCGCCGTCGTCTCCCTCGTCGGCGGCGGTCCGGAACAACAACTTGTCCCCGATCCTCGTCGCGTCGACTCCGTAAACTATGCGCCCCCGCCACGTCTCCCGAAATTCCCTCGACGTGTCGACGGCGCGGCGGTAGGTGCGGCACAGCTCGGCGTGGGACCCGACCAGCGTCGACGCCGTGACGTCGACTTGGGGGTAGGCGCGTTTCAGGGCGAGGGAGAACGACAGGTCTCCGTCGCCGACCGTGAGCACTCGGAAGGGCATGTTTGGGGTTGCGCGCAGCGCCGACCAAACGAGAGCGGGTGATCTTGCCACCTTGAGCCTCGAGGCAGCCGCGATAAAGCGGCAGAGCCGCGCGGTCTGATTTATTGGAGGCTGGGGCTAGGCTCTAGGCTGGGACGAAGGAATGGACATCAGACGGCCGACGGCGTTGATGATGGCCGAGACGACATCTTGGGGTCTACAGTATTAATTATTATGTACCATGTGCGTTCTCGATATTATCACTGAAATGTATGTGAAAAGTATGTTTGAAAGTCACCCTACGTAGCCTTTTTCAGTGCGATTATGTATTACTAGTGTCCCCCCCTCACCTACCGTTGACATTTCCGTTCCGTTGCTGAACGTCGCCACCGCCGGACCGACGGTGCGGCGCCGGCCGGCCGACCCTCCCCTTCCCTATCGATGGCGCCGCTAGCGCAGTCGGTGGTCGTCTGATAACGCCCGCCGACGGTCCGGCACCCGATCATGGCCGCGACCAATCCCCAAGAGACGCGGAGGGGGCCGCCCGGCCCCGCAACGGGCGGAGTCGCCGCCTCCTCCTCGAGCGGCGCGCCCGCGAGGTCGTCCGTACGGTCTCCCTCCAACCCCCACGGCGCGGGGCGGTCGTCCGCGTCGACGCCCGTGCGGAACCCATACAGGAAGGCGGCAGCCGTGACTCCCTCCTCCGCCAGAAATCCGTACCTGAAGAAGGCTCCCCCCAAGCGCCCCCTCGAACGTCGCGTCCGCGAAGAGGAGGACGAGGGGCGCGGTAGTAGTCGCGCCGCCGACGAAGGGGATGGGCGCGCGCTGCCGTCCAGCAGGAGGAGGCTCTCCTTCTCCGAGGCTTACTTTGGACGGGGAGATCGTCGACCCACGGGAGCCGCCGGAGCTCGCGGAGCTGCCGCCAGCGCGTCGACCGCCGCGGTCAACCTCGACCTGGAGTTCGAATGCTCCTCCATCGACCCGGTCAGAACCTACGTCTTGTATTTCGACGGAGGGTCCCGCGGAAATCCCGGCATTGCTGGTGCCGGGGCCGTCATTTACGATGGAGAGGATCGACAGAAAGAGGTGTGGAGCGGCTATGAATATGTTGGTTGCGACAAGACGAACAACAAAGCTGAATACACCGGACTAGTATTGGGTTTGAATTGTGCCCTCCATCTCGGCATAAAGAGAATATCCGTGAGGGGGGACAGTCTGCTGGTGGTGAAGCAGGTCCGGGGGGAATGGAGGTGTAAGAAGCCAAACCTGCAGGTCTCTCTCCAGAAGGCGATGAAACTGAAGGATCAGTTCGCTCATTTTGACATTGATCATGTCAGTCGCGAGGACAACTCAAGGGCAGACGAGCTGGCGAATGTGGCAATGAACTCGAGAAGGACGAATATTGGCATGTTGGAACGTTTGGAACGTTCGCTGCAGTCGTTGCAAGAGACCAGCCAGGTGGCTGTTGGGCGGCAAGATCTTGGTGTTTTAGAACCAACCGACGGAGCAGGAGAGCATGGGCTGGAAGGGGATAGACAAGTCGATGAGGATGCGGAACGCAGGAAAGACCCTGTCGAAGAAAGTTGCAATCTACTTTTGTCCCAGCCAATTGACGAAGCGGACCTGTTGGCCATCGATGCCGCAGTCGCGCGCGATGATGGACAAGTCGTCGAGGAGGGTAACTTGTCGAACGACCCCATTGAGGAAAATTGCAACCTGCTTCTGTCCCAGTCTATTGGTGAGGCTGATCTTGAAGCAATCGACGCAGCAGTCGCTCAGGGTGACAGACAAGTTGCAGAGGAGTACAACCTGTCTAATCGGGCTGATCCTATTGAGGAGAGTTGCTCTCAGATTGGCGATGCGAACCTGTTGGCCGTCAACGCTGCAGTCGCTCAGGATTGGACTGCCCGGCTGCCCTTCCTTGTCCAGTTCGAACTCGAGCGCCTTGGCCTCCGTGAGGGCCTGGCGTCGTCCGAGCTGGGCGCGCGCATGAGGCGGGTCCTCGAGGAGCGCGACTGGAGCAGGTCCTCGCGGCTGCGCGAGATGATATCCCTCGTATATGAGGAGAGCAAGGGCCGAGCCGCCCCGTACGAGTACTTGCTGGAGCGCTCCTCTATATGCAACGATGGCAGTATTGTTGCTGCGGCCGACGAGTCCGACTCATGCTTGCTGCTGTTCCAGGCCAGGCTGGGCGAGCGGGGAGTGGAACTCCTGCAGCCCCAGACCGCGAGCGCGGAGACGAGGAGGATCCACAGGAGATTCGGCAGCCATAGGTTCCTGGACCTGCGGGTCGATGGCAAGTGCACGGAGTGGCTAAAAGTGCTGAAGGGTCACTTGAAAAAGCACACGAGGAATAACATGCTGTTCCTGGCCGGACGCGAGTATAGGATCCTTTATTCGAATCCATCGGAGAAACAGGTGATATTTAGGCTCTTCGCAGAGCGCGGAGCTGGGATTGCTGAGAGCGAGGAGATATCGGCGCCAGAGGTGGCGGCGAGGTGCATCCCACCCTCTCTCAACCGTGGGGAGGGAGGTGCACCCCTCTCCGTCACAAAATATATGAAGCGCATGAAGCTTTGCTTCACGGCCACAATCCCCACCATTATCCTCGAGTCAGGAATGTTGGAGGAGATCCCCGACATCCTCGGCGAGGGCGTGGGCAATGAGAATGTCATGACCGATGGATGTGGCCTTATATCTCGTGAGGCGCTGAACCAAGTCTATGCAAATTACTGTGAAAACCGCGGCCAACGCTCCAGACTCCTTGGAAATGTTACTAGAGACAACGACAAGGAGAAATTGTGCCCCTACTCTTCTTTTCAAGGTCGTATAGGAGGTATAAAAGGGATGTTTGTTGTGGATGACGACTTGGAAGGAGTGAAGGTTCAATTCAGACCGAGTCAGTTGAAATATCACGTCCCCCTGACAGCAGCGGGTGCGCCGGAGGAAGCAAGTGTTGACAACATTCTTCATAATACTGTGGAAGTGAAAGAATTTGATAAGAGACCGCCAGTAGCAAACCTGAGCCGAAATATTGTCCAAACACTCGAAGCGAGGGGGGTCCCTAAGGAATACTTTCTAGAACTTGCTAAGAATGAAATCAAGGAGCTGGGCGACCTCCGGGAAGACAGTAAGCTTTTGATGACCAGATACAAGGCCAAAATGCGACTCAGAGATAGCAATTGTCTTTTTGACGATGACCTCTTCCACTGCATGCTCAATGCCGGCATAAACTTGGACGAACCTACCATGAGGAGAAAGACCTATGAGTTCATCACTGGGCAACTCAAGCACTACAAAGAGAAGAGCAGATTCCCTGAAAGTTCTAGCAGGTATCTTCGAATGCTCCCAGACCATACCGGTTTACTTGATCCAGACGAGGCTTTCGTTGATGTTGGGGAGGATGGACCTCAATCAGTAGTGAATGGTGTAGGTAGCATTGTTGCAATGCGCCTTCCTTCATACTTCATAAGCGACTTGCGGAAGTTCAAGGTTGTTTCCTGGCGTGATTTGAGATCGCGCTGCCAGGAAAGGGGTATTGACCCATCCAGGGGCGACTTTTTTAGATCCCTAACAGCCGCACTTGTCATGTCAACGAAAGGAGCAACAAGTCAATCAGAAATGATGAGCGGGGGAGATTTCGATGGCGATAAAGCTTGGTGCTGTTGGAATCAGGATGTTGTGCGCAACGTTAGTGAACCCCATGAGCAGAATATTTGTCGAGACCAGCAACAAGCAGATCCCTTCAAGCAGAGGTCAATACCGTCGTCATATCCTGAATGGTCTGACCTTATCATCAATTATACAATGCAACATAGAAATGACAAGAAGCACCTTGGAGCCCTGGTGTAAGAGATTTTGAGTGTTTATTGTTCCTGCAGATTTGAAGGAAAACACAATGCTCATTATGTTTGCCACTATCGCATTACAGGAACATGCTTGAAACGATGAGGGACAGTCCAAGATTTACTGAATGCCAGGCCAATGATATAGCAATGAAGGCCTTCATACAAGTCGACAATCCCCACGTGTCTCAGTGGGATAGCAGCGTGAAGGAGAAATATGGATATCTGAAAAAACCACACTGGCAAACAAATTCAATTGGTAGCACTTACCAATCAAAGAAAGTTCTTGGCGATCTATATGATCTATTGAGCGAAGCCGCTTTTCATGGAGATGAAATTGAGCCTGAAATGAGCATTCATATTCAGAGAGAGATAGAAGAAGCAGAAAAGGAAGGCCTCGACGTTGTGGCAATTAGGGAAGACATGTTACTCCGACTGAAAAGTTTCAATATATCTTTGAAAGACCACCTGAGTTATGAGGATTCTACAGATGTGGAAGATGATATTGATAGGCGATTCAGACTTCAAACAATATTGAGCCTACGCAAGCAGTATCGATGTGACATTGAGAGTAGCTACAAATCCTACAAGAAATCTGACCTGCCGAAAGTGTTCGCCATTCTTTACGAACAGACATACTTCAAATCTCGAGAAAGAATGCAACGTTGGAAGAAGAGCGCCTACAATTTTGCCTGGGACGTAGCTCATGATCATATTACCCGAATCATTGCTGATGGTGAAAATGAGAGGAAAGGAGGGTTTGGAATTTCCCATACCGTGGCCAGAGGAAATGAAAGTGTTTCGTTTGGTAAAAGCAGTCGATAGAACTCTCTAGTTGCATGTGCTCCTGGTGATCCCCAAACAATGTGTTTGCCATCAACCAAAACTGTGGTTCAGTAATGCCAATGGTCGATTTCGTTGTTGTTGCACTCAAACTGATGCTGATGATGGAGGTTCATATCCGGTATCTGATACATTGCAATTGCAATGACACAACATCCCATTCCATAGCCTCCGTCACAATGCTGCGATGGTACAACAATGACAATGACAATGAATATTAACTGTTTCAACATATAGTTCATCTCACAAAGAGGATATCAAATTTCCCCATACTGTTTGCATTTGCATTCTCTGATCACAATGATTTTGTATTTTGTCTATCCAATGTGTAGATTTTGGCTTGAACAACACCACACCAACACCAACATCTGCAATGACAATGTTGTTTAGTGCAAATTGGACATGGTTTTCATGCTAGTTGCATCTCAACCCACTGTAAATGAGAGGTATCAACACCCCCACAGCTCCCATTTGTGTTGTCAATGCCAAGCAGCAAGGAATTCTGCCCTTTCTGCTTTCAATATAGATATTAGATAGGGATGGGTGGACTATTGCTATTGTATTATCATATCCAGCATCAGCATTGTTCTTGGTCTTGGATGAGGAGCACATAATGATAATGTTCATTTTTAGTCCACTCTATGCTCAATTGCCAAAACTGCAAGACTTTATACAATAGCAGAGCAGTGTGGTATTTGGTACCAGTACCAGCAAACCAGATACTGAACGCCAGACATTGAACAGTAAAAGCTGAAAGCCAGGCATAAAAGTAAAAGTTTCATCATACAATACCAGTGCTGACAATCGTTAGACTCACAGTCACAATTGTTGCCTATTGCTTGGCAAGGAGATGATACGGAATGCAATCTTCTGGAAAAATGGCTGACCAAAACCAAAGAAAATGACAAGGATGTCCCTCTAAACACAGGTTACAGACCAAGAGAAGGAAGATGGCTGTGTATTACATCCGTGCAAGTTGAAACTATAACCCATTCAGACAGAACTTTGTGGTGTTTGATGATGCCTTGTTAGGGATAGGTCAAAACAACATCAATCGAGGTGTGGGTGTGGGACAAGTAGACTGTGCAGGAGATACAGATTCTTGTTAGTGTTAGTGAGTGTTTGTGCGAGCAAAAAACAAAGCAAACCCCTAGTCATTGGACTGCTTCACAAACTACCTGAGACTGAGAAATGGGCAAAGAGAATGCAGAGAGCCTTAATTAACAGCTTTGGTGTTAAGTATCGGACTAGAAAATAGGCGGACGCGCGGATCTT
>JALLBE010001325.1:0-10889 GCA_036939795.1 Thalassiosira mediterranea | reverse complement strand
TACTGAACCATGCTCACAAGCTCAACTGAAGGCGTGCAGTGTATCACATGGAAAGGCATGGTGAAATCGTCAAATATGCAGTAGATGTACAAAGCTAATGCGTAAGTTAGTGTTCATTGTTACTCTCTAAGGACCAAACGTGCATCAAGCGCTTTGCACTTCGCTATACATAGGGCTCAGGAGTCGCAGATTCTGGACAGCCTGTACAGCTTGGACTTTCACGTCCAACATCACGGCGACAATTCTTTCTCACCTAGTAAATCGAACATTTCATTGAGCTGCATCAATCTGTTCTTTGTCCAAGCTGAAAATCCTTCCTCTTGATCCTTCTTTTCTTTCGGATGCCGATAGTTCGTTCGCACGGACATTATTCTCCAATTAGATGACCTCACTCCCCTATCATACGGAACCATCTGTGCATCCCAGGAAGGCCCCTCGTACTCCAGCCAGCCGCTCGCCAAAAGAGCTTGGAACGCAAACGGGCCGAAGTGCCAATCCAACTTTTGCGCCCCCTCCCTTCAAAATCCCTTGAACTGCTTTGCCAATATGTCGAATTGCATATTTTCAAAGCTTTCACTGTGATATTGCTCTATCGGGTATGTTTGCTCGAATAAATCGCGACGACAACGTCCGTGGCCCCACTCAGCATTGACCTTGCAATCTCAATCATATGATTCATAATATCCCCCAGACCCGCCACGACGCCTTGTTGAGCAGGTCATCGATATCGGCGTCACTGCCAAGGGAGTCGACGCTTTCATCGTCGTTCTCCATGGTGCTATCAACCGACTCAAGCCTTGAAATGATCGCCGTCCCCGCGCTCGTCGTCATCAGTGCTGTCATCTTCGCGCAACCGGAGCAATGCAGCGCGGATTCGATTTTGCGCACCTCTTCGTCGGCGGCAGCGACATGGACGGAATCAAGGCCGCTCTCCTGGGACGGAACGACAAGATGATACGCCCCAGCGATACGATTGACGGTGGTGTCGAGCGCGCCGGTTACGGAGGCGGCGGCGGGCGCGGCCGGCAGCGGGTGATGGTAGCACGGCTCCTTATCGCGCTTGCCGCGGCGCGCCGCCGGGTGTTGAGCGGCGAGGTGAGAGGCGGCGAGGGACGAGGGATATAGGTAGGTCGGCAGTATTGTACCAGATTGTACCTACGGGTTCAAAAGTTGTGGCACGCTGGCACGCAGATGTGGGGGCTGGTTTGAGGTTGGTGGGTGGTGGGTTGTTTGTGGTCTGATACGCTCCACCCGGTAATTTCATGCATCCGGGAGCCAGGGCAAGAGGACGCGTGACACTACCTACAGGTGTACCTCTTGCCCGGGCTACAGGGTGCTACAGATGAACAACTGCGAGCATAACGACACCGGGGACCGGGGGCCGCCCTCGACCATTTCCACCCGTCCCCCCCGGAGCGACGGACTCTCTGTAGGCACAATCGCCGCTACCGACCAGCCCCCGCTCAACCTGCTCGACGTACGGCGCGGGGCGGCCATCCTCTGATCCACCGCGCTGCTCTTCGTCGCCGCCCCCTCAGGCCGCCGCCCATCGCATCAACCGTGAGCTCATCGTCGGTGACACCACGCCCGTCGCACGCCGACGCCCACGGCCGCGGCATCTCGCACGCGGCACGCTACGCCTTCGTCATAAAATCTCACCCAGCAACCCTTCGACATCGAAGGCTATAGCATCGAATCCAGTTGTACCGCGAGGCGCCGTGGGGGTCCGAATGTGCGTATGGTATGACATTTGCGTGTCCGCTCCCAATGGACATGCTTCGCACGGTCCACCATTCATTGCATGGACTTGTTCTTTTTGATCTCAGGATTTTACTGATGCCACTATCTTAGTTGGTACTCCTGCCTGTCGGCAGAGGTTGAGAATGTTACAAATTTCTAGCTCTTCGGGGCCCGAACGCTCGCCTATGGTATTCGCCTTCCTCGTCATGTGGCACGTCTGAGGAGCGGGTCCTTCGCCATGAATTGAGTCGTATGTACGGCGTTCCTGTGCAATCATTGATCTGAGTTGACTTTCCCTTCTGCCCAAGGAGTTCATGTGGATATTGCCAGATTTTTATATTGTGTGTTTGTCCAGAATCCTCCTCGGCTGTGCTAGGGTGCTTGCCATTCATGTAGACATGAGTATTTGCTTTTTTACTTTTTGCAATGTATTCATTGGCGTTGACATTGGCAGGCCATATTTCCATCTAGGAAGGAAGGGGATAAACCCAGTGTCTGTTGTAGCCTGTTGTGCACACGTTGTGCACTAGTTTTGATCTTACTGTCTACAATTCCCCATTATTTTGATCACAGACTAACCTTGCTAGGAGCGACAGTGTCTCCATGATCTGCAGCCATGGACCTGCAATCCAGAGGTGCCATCACGGTGCCCCTCCGGCAGTGGATCGAGCTCGAGGCCAGAAGGCAGCAAGCCCTCTCGGTGGTACCGTCACACGTCGGCTCCGGCCCAGTTTCGGAAGAACCACCTAGCATAGAAGGAGGCAGCAGGGAGGTCCTCCTCCGCAAGACCACTATTGCCTATGGCGTGGCATCGCTCCTGAGTCGGGCCCGGCCACATGTCACCTTGCTGCGACGGCTAGAAGAGCCACAAGTGCTGGATGACTCGAAGCCTTTAAGGACCTCCACATCCTCTCGACTTCGCGAGCTTTGCACAGTTAATAACTTTTCCGTCGCTCTTCGGACGTCGTCAGGTCTGCAGTCGTCAGCATGGGGCAGTGGCTGGGGCGCAGCTGATGTAGGAGGTGTGGAGATGACGACGCCACCGCTGTCTGTGAAGATATCGGAGCCATCCTTTCTGCTCGGGAGCTACCTAGGTGGAGGCTCCTCTGATGGTGGCAGTGATGATGGTATTGGCGAAGACCGGGCAGGCGGAGGGAGGTACCTGGAAGTAGAATTTCAATCGACCCTGAATGGAACAGATGTCGACGTTTCCAATGCCGTTTCTGGCAGAGTGGATAACCGTGCCAACCAGGAGGAGGATGCTCTACTCCGTCGGGCACTTGGCGTCGTCCTTTACGAGCTCTTTTCTCATGTCGCTCCCCCGCTCTCGGCCGACGATGTCCTTTCTGGCCAACCGGAACCAACACTGACGGGTCCGTTGCGAAAGAGAACCCGTTTGATGCCTCAAGAAGGTTCAAATGAGGGTGACCGCAAGGGGGCGACGAATCCGACCCTCGTGTCACTTGTGGAGCTGGGGCTCCCACCATCCCTGTGTCTCCTGGTGCGGAACCTCCTGGAGTGCGGTGAGGAGGAGTCCAATGAACCTGCAGACTCTTATAACTCGCTGGATGAAGTCATCAAGGACTTGCATTTGCTTCTGCTCGACCCATCCCGTTTCCTCTTTAACGATCACTTTGCACCTGAAAATAGTCTGAGTGCGTCCCCTCAGCCCCAGCTGCTTTTTAGGAAGCACAAATTGTACGGTCGAGACAGGGAGGTTACATCAATCACAGATGCATTCTGCAGGACTTCCTCTGGGTCAAACGAGGCATTTTTCATTGGGGGGTAAGATTTTGTCAATATTCAGGATTGTGGTATTGGTTACACTGCCTCAGGCGTTTCTTCTGCTTTTTGTACCAACATCCTCACAAATGCCCAACTCATGTCTTCAATTGTGGCCTCATCTAGGTTCTCTGGATCAGGGAAAAGTAGACTTGTCAACACCCTCACTGCGCAGGTAGCGGGGATGGCTGATGGCTATGTCCTGAAATGCAAGTTCGATCAAATTTCAAAGGAAAGGCCATTGTCGGAGGTGATAGGTGCATTCAATGAGCTCTGCCTCATGATTGTGGAACGGAACTCTCACCAGGACTTGCTGGAGATGGTAAAAAATCTCGTGGATGCGTTTGGGACCGACTTCACAGCGCTGTATCGTCTTCTCCCAAACATGGAGGCCATTTCCCCACAGCTGAAACAGTGTAAAGGTGACGAGGATAAGGAGGGCAGGGGCGGCGGCAAGGAGCAGATGGACCTGCGGAGCATCTGTTTCACACTCCGGCGATTCTTGGGAGTTGTGTCGAGCGCATCACAGCCTGTGTTGCTTTTTCTAGATGATTTGCAGTGGTGCAACGATGAGTCTGCCCTTACGCTCATAGGCAAATTGCTTTCCAAAGACACTGCCACTGGTACTGGAGATGGGTCTGATTCTGGATCTGAGTCTGGAAGTTCTAGTGACTGCCTCTTCTTTGTGGGTGGCTATCGCAACAATGAGGTTGGAGAGAACCACATTATCTTCCGTTTCATGCGAAACCTCGTGGCAGCAGGGGTGCCCACAACTTCAATCAGCCTGGAGGGCCTGAATCCTGAGGATCTCAATTCATTGATATCTGATGCGATGTGCATATTCCCCCGCATGAGCAAATCACTGTCAGACATAGTTTTCCAGAAGACGAAGGGAAATCCATACTTCGCATTAGAATTTCTCAAGTCCCTGATTGACAGAAACTTGCTTCAGTACAGCATGCAGCGAAGGAGGTGGATTTGGGACGAAGGCCAAATCTCATCGATGGAAATCACTGGCAACGTTCTCTACCTCCTCTCGACCAAGATGAGTGGATTATCAGACAATGTGCAACTGGCATTAAAAGTTGCAGCTTGCTTTGGAAAGACTATCACGGAGTCGGTCATTACACCATTGAGTGTCAATCCAGAATTTTCAGGAATTCGTGATGGGTTGGAAAATGCCATCAAGGAGGGCTTCCTGATCAAATTTGGGACCTCGGGCTTCAAGTTTGCTCACGACAAGGTGTGAACTGTCTTTTGTTTTGCATACTCAAATCATTTCCTGTTTCCCCTTGACTCATAAAACTCTTCGTCTCAACCATAGGTACAAGAGGCAGCTTATGGCCTCATCCCCAGCGGCGACAGGAGCCAGGTATGCTTCATTACACCAAAATGCAATTGATTGGATGCTTTGTATCCACAGCTCAAATATGCCTCTTTTTCCTCAGTATCACTTCAACCTGGGGATATCGCTTTACGCTGTTGTGAACCAGGGAGTTAATGTCGATGACATCATATTCTCAATCGCAGACCAAATTAATTATGGTATCAAAGGCTCCCTCGCGAAAAGCCCCGAATTGAGAATTAATATTGCAAAATTGAACGAGATGGCAGGAGCCAAGGCAGTGGAGCATTTTGACTTTGCCACGGCGCGATCATACCTTAACACTGCACTTTCACTGCTGCCCTCTGACCACTGGAAAATTCATTATGACCAGAGCCTGAAACTATCTTTCCTGTTGGCAAAATGTGCGTACTCATGTGGTGACGTAGAGAAGGCCCAAACCATGTTGCAAGAGATAATAGGCGAATGCCACTGCATCGAGGACAAATTACCTTCTTATTTTTTGCTTGCGACCAGTAAGTTATCAGACCTTTGCTGCTGTCTAAACCATATCATTGCGTCTTTCTCACCAGATTTTCAACGTTATGATTAACTCAGTGCTAAATGCCACTGGAAAAAGCAAGGATGCGTTCATGACATGCGAAGAAGTTTTGGCACAACTTGGCGAGAAAATACCTCAGACATTTGATGCAACACAAGCTCAGGCAATGGTTGACTCAACATCAAAGCTGGTGAAAACCATGCTAAATACTGAATTATCAGAGATGCCAAAAATGGAAGAGAAACTTAGCGTTTCACTGAAGTTTTACAGCCTCCTCGTCACAATATCGTTTTTTGTGAAGCCAGCTATGTTGCCGTTTATTGCATGTAGGATTGTCCAGCTGACAGTGAGGCACGGCCTTTGCATACACTCAATCATGGGTTTCATCCAGTTTGCGGCAGTTCTCTCTGGCGATAAGCTGGTAGGAGACATTCAGATGGGTGCAAAACTAGGAAGGCTGGCCATGACGTCATTGAAGAAGCAATTCAATTCTGGGGATCAGCTCCCAAAGGTTTCTTTCGTATATTATGGCCTGGTTGCTTTCCACACAGAGCCCTTTCAAACTTGCGCTAACATGCTTGGGCAGGGATTCAACGCTGCTATGTCAAGCGGAGAAAATGGGACTGCCTTCCTTAATGCAACCCAGCACATCAAGACATCCCTTATTGCAGGGGAAAAACTCAAAAGCCTTTTGAAGAGATGCGATTATTACTTGGATTTTGCGAAGCAGTACAAAAACAAGCTCGCCATTATGTACCTCTCCATATACCGAGAAACAATATCTATCCTGATTGATAAGGGGGAATCGGCTGGCTCCAAATCTGAACCAATAGATATTACCACAGCGAACAGTCCAGAAACGACAAACTTCCACCGTGCTATTCAGGCATACTGGCAAGGACACAGTGAAAGATGCCACCATTACGTTGTAAAAATGCTCTCCTGTGGACCTTCTGCGACAGGACGCATGAGTGACTTAGTGATCACCTTTTACAATGGCCTAAATTCCTGCCAGTTGCTTAAGCGGCAGAACACTGCAAAACTCAGAACAATACCGAAGAATGCCATCACTGCACTCAAGGTGAGTCGTTACAGATTGTCCATTGTGCCATGTAATAATGAAATCATCTAACCGTGCGTGCGCAGGCAGCTAATTCGAATTCACGTTGGAATTTTCGAAACAAGGTTGGTTGTGTTCCTTTTTTCTCTCATGTTGCGATACACAAATGACATTGAATCATTTAATCTGCTACTTATATTCTCAGGTCCACCTGCTAGAAGCTGAGAACTTTTCATTTCACGGCAACCACGATGAAGCTAAGGCATCATATGCAGCAGCTATTTCGTCTGCTCGATGTTCTAGATTCGTCCACGAGCAAGGACTTGCCTGTGAACTAGCCGGTTTTCATTATAAAAAGATGGGTGATCATAGGAGTGCGTGGAGCTTCTTCAACCAAGCAAAACAATGCTACACTGAATGGGGAAGTCAGTTCAAGGTAGATAGCATGGCCAGAGAACTGGATTCCTTTCAGGTTTCTTTGGTTGCCAGTTCATAATGCTGATTTGACACTGCCGTGTAGGTACATGTCACGGCACGTGCATGTCTGCATCATTCACATATTATTTTTTTTCATAACTGCATGACACGTGTAAGAAATGATGGGATTGTGTCCAAATCCTCAGCTCATCTGATGCAGAGGCTGCGGCTCTTGCCAATGGCAGAACTCACAGCTTTTATCATGGAAGGAGTGCTACATTTAGGTTGAAACACTTCATCTGTACATCCTAGATCAACAGGATCAGAGTGCGATAAGGTGATTGAGTTCAAGTGTCTTGCAGAGCCGCACATTGAGCTCATTATCTTTTTTTGTTCGGCCTGCCACACCCATGAAAATTCGAGCGGTTACTTTCGAGCCCGACTGAGAGTACATGCCTCACCACAATAATTTACACACGATGTTACTGAAATTTATACAAACCATGATCAGAGGATAATTCCCGACAAAAATGTTCGTGCCAGAGTACATTCTACACAATTCTGGCAGCTTTGTCTGCAATTAAAGCAAGGGGATTAGTCCCATACTCCTGAGCTCAGCAGCAGTGGGAACGAAATCAATAAACCAATAGAAAAATGCCAAGTTGGAGTTATATGATTTCACCCTCGTTTGGACAGAGTTCATATATGAAGGCGCTCCCGCTCATAGGTCCCAGAGTACTGTCGCCGCGTGCCCCAGTAGCGAAAAGATCACCGGAGAGTGAAAGCGGGCAGCCAAAGTGATCACCCTCGCCAGCGACAACGCTGTCCCCGTTGGAAATTCTGGACACCTTCAGCCACTGCGAGCAATGCGTGTAAGTACGTCAGTCACAAGATGCAGTTGGTCATTATGTAACGAAAGAGATGTAGAAAAATGAGTCACATAGCGCAAAAGGACGGTGGGTGGGAGACAAACACGTGGTGACGAGGATTGCTGCTTTCACCAATGAGAGTCAGTGCATGGATACTACTCACTGTGCCTGCCACCCTTTCGAAATGGTAAATCACTCCCGGTGGATTTAAGAGACCGGAAGTGTCACCAGATCCCCCTGACCGAGGGCTTCCAACCAGAAGAGTATTTCCCTCCATTGCTATGCAATGGCCAAAGATATCCCCAGTCAAGCTGTCCCCAGGCTCAACCATGGCAGAGTGAACCCAAAAGTCGCCAACGTCTTTATTCAGGTTGTAAATACGGACGGAGCCGGTGCCGCTGTTCGACTCCGTGGCATCCCCCGGGGAGGTCACGGCGATGGAACATCCGCTAACTACCACCACGCTCCCGAACCGATCGCCCTCCTGTACGTCCCTGGGCACCAGCTTTTGCACGCCCCAGTTGGCGCCTTGCCTTTTCAACACGAACGCCGACCCCCCGCCCGAATCCCCGGGCGCGCCCACCACGAGCGTGGCCGGGTCGTCGCCGTGCAGGGAAACGCTCGCGCCGAACTCGGCCCCGGGCGGGATGGGCATCGGCGAGATCTTGGCGTTCTCCACCCAGAGGTTGCCCGGCACGAGGTCGCTCGCGGGACCGCTGTTCATGTACACGTATACCATCCCCCCGCCGCCGTTCTCGTCGGGGGATCCGATGGCGACGAGGCTCCCGGACATGGCGACGCTGGCGCCAAACCGCGGAGCGTAGGTCCCGTCGCTGGCGGAGAACCGGGCCGCGAGATTCCAGCGGGTGAAGTCTTCGTTCGGCACGTACAGGTACACCTTCCCGGAACTGTCGTCGGTGCCGTCCAGCAGGGGCGCGCCCACCGCGACCATTCCCTCGTCGTTCGACGCCAGGCTCGCGCCGAAGTTGACCTTCTCGGCCTCCCAGTCCACGAGCTCCAGACTCGCCAGGTACTCCCAGACACCTCTCGATCTTCGATACAGGTGCACGTCTGCAGTGCCCTCCTCGTTGTCGGAGCCCACCGCCACGATGCCGCCGGCGTTGCCGACGAAGACGACGCTCGATCCAAACCGCTGATTTTCCTGCCAGCCCCATTCCGGATCCCCCGGGAATTCGAGCTCGTCCTCCACCACCGCCTCGGCCTCGCAGGCGCCCCTGCCCGTCCCTTCCGCGAAGGGCAAGCAGTCGGGCCCCACCTCGGTGAATGCGGTAACGGTGGGAAATGGCGTCGGCTGTCACCAGCGGAAGTGATGTTAGCTGAGTTTGCATCCGGTGCAATCAGAATGTTACAACCATCCCCCCCCCCGGCATTGTACGAAACTACTCACCGGCACGCTCTCCGCCATGCTGGGACCCTCCGAACACCCTCCCTCCCCCTCGCCGAAGTGAATCCACCTCACGTTTCCAAAGTTCGCACCCAAACCCAACCCTCCTCCCCCCCCGCCGCCCTCCACCTCCGCCTCGAACTTTCGCCCGGCCACGTCCTCGCCATCGTACCTCAATTCGAACTCGTACCCCTCGTCCCGTCCCGCGCCCGCATCTATCAACTGCAGGACGTACTCTCTCGGCTCCCCATTCTCCTCCCCATATTTGGGCAGGCACGCGGAAAAGCTCACGGGGCTCGACGGGGGGGAGTCGACGAGGCATCGGGCGCACCTGTACATCGCCTCGAGCGTGCACCTGTCCAACACTGCCCACGTGACCCGTCCGGGATCTGAGGGGAGGTGGATGACGAGATCGAAGTCGACCGATTCGGGCGGGCAGTCGATGAGATCCTCCACCCCTCCTCCCATGGCTATATCGGTCGGAAAGGGCGGCGGTCTGGACAGGGAGCCGGTGGGTCCCCTGGTCTTGCCCTCCTCTGTGAGCGACGACGGAGGTTCCGCCGGGCCCAACGTTGGTCTCCGGCTTTCGACCGGGCCCGTCAGGTTGGACGCATCGCCGTCGTTTGTGTTGTTGTCGCCCGCGAACATCAGCGCGAGCAGCGCGCCCACGCCCCCCAGCAGGAGTAATATAAGTAGGCACATGCCCCTCATCCTCCATTTTTGCGGATTGTTGCCGGCCCCGTCCTCGTCCGGCGGCGCGCCTTCGCCCTCTGCCGCACCGACCGCCGCCGCGGCTTCGGCATCCGCGGCGGCCCTACCGGCGAGGGCCTCCTCGTTCCTCACCCTCTCGGCCTCCAACCGTCCCGCCGCCGCCCGCGCCTCCTCCTCGGCGACCCTCCTGCGCTCGTTGGCCTCGACCAACTCCAATCGCAGCCGCTCCCTTTCCGCCCTGAGCTGTTTCAACTCCGCGTCGTTCACCGCGGCGGCTTCCTCGTCCTCCTCCCCCGAAGAGCCATACTCGGTCTCGTCCACGGGCAACTTCGCGGACAGCTTCACAAGAGGGCTGCTGGGGGGTGTCTTCGATCTGCTCCTACTATTCCCGCTCTCGGCGCGCTCCAACAGGGCCCGCGCCCGCGCCCGCACCTCGTAGCTCTCCTCGTCCTCCCGCATGAACGATGGCACGCTCACCTTCCCGATCTCGCGCTCGCCGCGTAGGATCTCATCGTCGCGGGGCACATCCTCCGGTTCGTGATACTTGGCCCCCAACGCGTCCGCGGATTGGCCCTCGACGTACTTTCCGGCGGCCGCGGAGGAATAGCCGAGGTAGCCGAGGGAGGTCTTGGACGTGGAAACGAAGCGCCACTTGGGAGGCTCGGCGATTGCCGATTTGGACGTCGAGGAGGCGGCGGCGGCGGCCGCGGGGGGGGGCGCCGGCGGCGTCGTGGCTTCGACGACGTCGTCGCCCCCCGACGAAGCGATGTAATCGTCGGGATCGGCCGCGTCCATCTTATTGTGGCGGTGCCCGAGCGTCGTCGTTGACTTCCGAGCGTGCGGATTGCGATTTATGGGTCCGTCGTCGTCCTCCCGTCCCGGCCCGCCCCCCGGCGTGTCCTTCCGCCCCGTCGAACCAAGGGTCGAACCGTAGCAACACGATCGGAAAGATCGGAGTTTGGGGTGATGGAGGGACGAGCCCACGACGGGACTCGCTTGTAAGTCCCATGACACGTACG
>JALLBE010001324.1:0-10921 GCA_036939795.1 Thalassiosira mediterranea | reverse complement strand
ATGCCCCCCATTGATGCCATGGGTACCTGGGGGAAGCATGATGAGCTTTGGAGATTGATATGAGGCCTGCTTGGTAGGCTTCAGCTACGTTTATGTGAAGAATGCCAAGATACTTTGCAAGGCAGGCCATTTTCACCATGACTGACGTACCCCAGGTCCAGATGTCAATCCAAGGGCCCTGGGTTGGCACTCAGGTGTGGAGCATTGCTATCCCATGCCAATCATTGATGTCATGGGCGCATGGGAGACGCATGATGAGCCCAGGAGATGGTTCTGAGGCCTGCTTGGCAGGCTCCAGATACGTTTTGAATGCGGAGACACCCTCCAAATCAGGCCAGGCTCACTTTGACACGAGGAGCGGTGTCCCTCTTTCACTCATGGATTTTCTAGGTCAATGAGAAGATTTACATCAAAGCTTGTTCGCTGGATTGAGACAACTATGATGCTGTGTCTCGTGTATCAAGCACGGTTTCTTGTCAGGGCAATGTCAATGTCACCTATTCTTATCATATCCCTTTCTTGAATCATATGCGGCATGGGTGGGGAAACAAGATTTGACCATGTCTCACCCTTCACTCGCGCAAGAAATTTCTATGCCTGTGCCCGGCCGGGCTTCCTTCATAATGCAGCTTTGACCAGCAAGAGGTTCGGATATTATCCTTTTTGCAGGATATGATGGAAATTGAAAGGGATGGGGAGTATTTTCAGGATTCATCGGGCATTATTCTACATGTGTGGCAGCGGCTATTTGTGGAGGAGGAAAAACCACCAGAGATTGCCATGGATGGTGGCAGATGGATTGTGGCCTTAGAACTATGTATCTGCAATGCGCAAGCTTGACTGCTTTTGAAACAGCCAACAGATCTGTATCGTATGAACCTAAAATGTGTTCTGGTCCAAGCAATTGTTGGTGGTTCATCCCCCCCCCCCCACACTCCAAGTAATAGTTGATGTCCAAGAAATAAATTCCTCTTGATACGTACTTCATATACTACAATACATTCAATCGGGTACCATACCTACTGCTCGGCGTCCTTTCTTGCTACTACGCAACCCAATCGACGATCCATCCGAGATCTAGTCATCTCATCAGCCACCGCGCCCCTCCCATGAAACTGCACCTCGTCATCCTCAAAAGAAGTTGCCCCTATCATCCCCTCGTCCGAATCCTCCACCGCCTCCCCTCCTCCTATCCCTCCTGAAGAACCCATCGAAGTCGAACCCCTCCTTCCTCGAGGGATACCTCGGCCTGAACACGAGGTAGCTGGCCAGGCCGAAGTACGGCACGAACTTGGCCACGTTCCTCAAAAACTTCTCCTCCTCCATGCTCCTTCCCCTCCTCTTCCAATCGTCGTCCACGAGCCATCCCTGGAATATCCCGAACACCCAAAGGTTCACAACGAAGCTCGCCGCGAGACGATCCTTGTCGAGCACCTTCATGAAGTCTACCATGCGCTTGTCGCTCACCCAGATGGGCGGGCCGAAGTCCTCCGGCCTCCCCGCGAATCCCCACCAGAGCGCGAACATCCCGAAGAGCCAGAGGAGTATTCCCAGTCCGCGCCACTCGCCGAGGACGAGGGCGGGACGATCGAGCTCCTCGCGGTAGAGGGGACGTATGCGCCGCGGCCCGTCGTAGTCGTACGGGCGGACCTCGCTCGCGTAGCGCTCGCTGGAACGCGCGAAGAGGTATGGCAGCAGGCTCCCCGCCATGAAGAATTGCATGGCGACGATTGTGGGGACGAGGCCTATCAGGTTCTTCTTCGTGAGGCGGACGGGCGGGACGAGGACTGTGCCGTTGTCGAGGACCTGTTCCTGGTTGAGCACCATGCGCTCGTAGTATCGCGAATCCTTCCCGTACGGACCCATGCCGGAGCGCTCGTCGCTGAGGAAGCCGGCGAACATGAAGCTCCACGCCAGGAGGCCGTTGAACAGCCCCTCCAGGACGGGATTGAGCTTGGCGGCCGTGGGCATGTGAAACGCGGGGGCGACGAACATGAAGTTGAAGCTGAGGTCGCTGACCTCGTGCCAGGTCTTGGGATCGGCGTGGAATATGTCCTTCCCGGGGATGATCCCGTTGGAGAAGTAGATGACGTAAGCGTAGGCCACCCACGCGAAGAAGGGGAACCACCTCTCCGGCTCGGACACGAGCTTGCTCGCCACCGACAGCACGCGCAGGCCTGTGGATCCCGTCTTGATCACCGCGGGCTCGGGGAAGTCGTACGCCTCCACGATGAGGTTCGTACGGGGATCGACCTTGAAGAAGGAGCACCCCCTGGCGAAGGGCAGGGGTCCGAACTCGTTCTCGATGTGCCACAATGCGCCGACGGACGCAAGGCTTCCCTCCCGGCCCCGTCCCTCGTACTGGGCCGCGCGGCTCCTTCCCAGCTGAAAGGTGGGGCTAGCTATGGCGTTCTTCCTCCCGTTCCTCTCCGGGACTCCCACGCTCAATTCGTCCACCACGAAGTAGAAGCTCTCGGGGAGGCAGTCGGCGACGTACAGCAAATGATCGGCGAGCTTGTCCTTCCCGTCGAAGGGCTCGCTGAACTGCGTGTCGTCGTAGTACACGTTGTCGTCGAAGCAGCTCAATGCCAGGGGGACGTTCCGGCGATTCCATGCCTCGAAGTACCGCTCCACGGCGTTGAGACGGTCGAACGACCTCCCGTCGAAGGAGTCGAGGTATCCCCTGTCGTAAACCTGGGGCACGCCGGCGTATCCCCCCCCTCCACCATTACGGCCGCGGCGACCGTAAGATGTGCTCTCGGGCAAGAATCCGATGGGGTCGTCGAAGTCGTTGAAGTTGCCCCTGCCCACGCTCCGGCCCCTGGAGGTGCTTGCCAGCCGTCCCCCCCTGGAGGAGGAGCCGTTGGTGTTGATGAAGTCCGAGTTTCTGTTGTACGGCCCTCCCCCCCTTCCATATCCTCCGGGAATGTCTTCGTAGTCCACGTTGTCGAATATCCTGGCGTTGCCTCCTCCCCTCCCGAAGGAGCGCGAGCCCCCCCTGGCCGGAGCATCGATCACCACGTCGTAATCGGGATAGTAATTATCCCTTCCGCCCCCGTTGTTGCCCCTGAAGCCGACGAAGCCGGGGGAATTGCGCCCCCCGTTGTTGCCTCCGCTCGCGTAGCCTCCGCTGCCGAAGCCGGATCTTCCTCCGTCGGAGAACGCGGAATTGCGCTCGTCCCTGATGGACGGGGAGGCGTAGGGCGTGGCTCCCCCCGCCCCGCCGTACCCGTCGTTGTAGTAGTCGGATTCGTACGGACCCACGAGGTTGCGCAGGCCGGCCCCGAGCCTCGTCGTCGCCGGCCGCCCGGCGGTTCTCGCGGTGGTCCGTCGCCGCTGCTGCTGGCCGCCACCCGTCGCCCTCCTCGGAGTCGCGGATGGAGTCGAGTACCCGCTCGCTTCGCCGGCGAGGGCGAGGAATTGGACGACGGCCGCGAGCGGCAGCATCATTTGCGTCTCTCGTGACCCTCCCGCCCCCGGTCTGGATGATATGAATGCGTCGGCCCGCCGCTATGTACCCGCCCGTTGATTTCGAATTTAGCCCTCGCCTACTGCCGACGATGGCGCCGCCGCGCGTGATGTTTTTATGGGGTCAATGCTGGACAATGCTAGCTATGGGATCATGCGATGCATGTGATGTGGTGTCTTCCCGCCGACGGACTGCCGATTGCCGGATCTTTGATGACATCTCATGTCAACAATTCCCCGACTGACGTTGCCGCCATTTCGAAGACCTGCGCTAATTTTTGGGAGACAGCGCTGCGACAGTGAATTGACGATGGACTGACGTCGGTTTGACGTCGTTTTGCATCGAATCTTGGAGAGATTCCCTCGATGATTTGTTGAGAGATTCGTGATCTTGCAAAACTGGATGAATGAATTTTCATTATTCCAATTTGACATATATATTTCATAGAATATTATTTGGTTAGAGCTATTGACGTAATCAAACAACTTTAGTAGTTAGTGAATTTTCATATTTGATATATCTTCTTACAAATATGTAGAACAAAGATTTGATAATATAAATGTTGAATAAATAAATAAAATATATATTTTAACGTTTTACATACTACTCATGACGTCAGCATCCTTTGTTGTGACCAAAAGTGGCGAAGGATAGAAAATTCGCGATATTATAAGCGATAATATTAGCGATAATATCTTTACAAACTCTGTCATCTTTTTGGCGGGGAGAATGTACATACGTAGGATATTAGTACGTACGTATTTAGGTTTCATAGCTGCCGATCTCTGCTGGAAAAATAGTTGAAATAATCACCAGTTATCTCTTCATTGTAAAATTTTAGATAAATGTACTGCCCTTAGTAGACGATTATACTAATTTTCACTATGTTATTGTTGTGCCCTTTACATATTTGCATCAATTGTTTTATGATATCATTGATTCTTTGTAAACCATAGGGATAATACACCTCTTGTTGTGGCACGAAATTGGCAGACCACGCATGCGGCATCTGTTTTGGCCGGGGTGTCTTTGGCCACATACGCGCGCCAAACAACACTGCCCTTTCTCCGCCGTCCATTCATCATCCATCCAAGGGCAAAATCTGAGGTGAAATCAACATGTTGTGTCAAGAGTTGTTGTCACCAACGCAACGGCACGTGGGATCCGCAATTGCAATTGCAATGGATCGCTTTCTCAATGCACGCGACAACAGCACCTGCGTGTATGCATGATCGATGATTCATGCGAATCGAATGTGCAGCCGATCGATGAGCCAATCAAGTGTCAAGTGCATCCTCTCGTTGATCCCCATCTGCACCAGTCCTTGCTCCGTCCTCGCTCGCTCCATGCTTTCCTCGTCATCATTGAAAACGCTCTCGGTCGGATTATTGAACACAATTTTCCCACTCCTTGTCCGTCCGTCCGTCCGATGCTACTACCATTTTGCTGCTAGATTGACCGATACTGCTCGCCGTGCTCTCTACCCCACGAAATCATTAACAATGGCTCCCAACGTGGCAGTTGCTACCTCTTACTCATTTGTAGATGAAGAGAAGGAGTGGGTCGACATATCTGATGACTTGGACTTGGAATATCAACTCGCCCGCTCGACCGCGGTCGACAGGGTGAGGAAGGTCGTCGATCGTTTCGGTGCCGAATCCGTCACCGTGCTCACCAGCTTCGGCGTTCAATCCGGAGTCATGCTCGCACTTGGTAAGTCGTCGTCGCTGTGGTTCATTGAATACCTTTCCACGCATCCATCCATGACATCTGACTCGTCCACGGTTGACCGACAACACGACACAGTTGCCGAAGCATGCCCTGAAGCTCGTGTCATGTACATCAATACGCAAGGGCCGACTTGCGAACTCGAGCGAGACCTCGAGTACGGTCGACAACTGTTGGACGTACTTGGTCTGAAAAACTTCACCGTGGCGAAGGCGGACGTCACCAGAGAGGAGTTCCGCCAAGGAATGGAGGAAGTCGGGTTCATACCCGAGGAGAGAATAGGAGGCCAGAAGGCCTTCCACGCCATGTCTCAGGACGTGTTCAAAGTCACGCCCCTGAAACGCGAATGCGCGGCCCTCGAGGTCAAGTGCCTCCTGAGCGGGGTCCGGCGAGGACAGACGAAGGAACGGGATCACTTTAAGTTCCTCCAGTTCTCGCAGGGCAGCGACCCCGCCAAGGCCCACCCCATCCTCGATTGGAGCGACGAGGTGTGCCTGGAATTCATGAGGCTGAAGAACATACCTCCCCATCCAGAGCTGAGCTGCATATTTAAGGAAATAAATCAGGCGTCGAAGGACAACGAAATACAACGCAAAAATAGCTCCGGCAAAACGAGCAATCCACAAGCGCTCCTCCGGAGGAATTCGTCGTTCCTCCGGAGCAAACGGCCGACGGACAGGAGCGAGGGCAAGGAATGCGGCATACACGTCGCCGCCTCGAGCCCGAAGGCGGCGCTAGGCGACGTCCCGGCGCCACCTCTGCCGAACATGGTGGTGGGCAAGATCAAATGCAGATTTTGCGTGGCGGCGAAGGAATTGCTCAAAGAGCAGGGAATAGAGTTCGTGGAGGCGCCGCTGCATCTCTTTCCGCACCTGGTGCCGGCGGGTACCAAGACGGTACCCGTGGTGTACCTCAACCAAGAACTGATCGGCGGCTACGGGGATTTGTGTAAACATCTCGGAGTCGAGGATACCCTCAACACGAAATGAAGCTGATTTTGTTCGGTGTTACCATAGCTACTGCCCTGTTTTGATTCTAATGTAATAACATCTATTACTGCCAATTTTGCTAATCGCCGCGACTTACTTGACTTCTATTTATATCCTGGCCTGCCGGCAAAGGTCAAATGCTTCCTTCAGATGTTTGCCTTGCCTCAGACGCTTGCCATTATCCTACCTAGCAGGTTTATGTCTACTTGGTCTAAGGTACCAACAATATGGTTGGCCTGCCTGCAAAGGTGATATATGCTTCAGTTGCTTACCATCATCCATGCAGTTCCGTTGTATCGTTTGCGACTGTTGGCGGTACAATACAAGGCCAATGAGGTATCATCATGATTGCCTGTTCATAGCACTCAATCAAATGGAAATCAACAGCAGGCCCCACCCGAGCAACAGTGCTTACTCAACAACTACACATCTTCGAAATATAACAGCCAACAACTACATATCGGAGCAGTGCATCATTGCAAAATATATGAATTAATATGATCAAGGCCCAACACCGCCATGTTTTGAGATGATTTGCCACAACTAACCATGGCGAGCACGACCAATGATCCGAGCATTACGCAGTACTTTCAAATGTCTTTTGCACTACACATGCCTTCACCGCTCTAAAGAGATTTGTGCCATACAATGATGTCGTCACAGCTTGCCTTGAAGACAAGTTGCGCTCTACCTCTCTCTCGCCAGAACAGTACCATGTTTCATACTATATATGCAGTCTTGCACGCGTCTCGTTCTACCCGACACTTCAAACGAGCACCATAAACCATAACACCTCTCCGACACCGTGAACCTTCGAGTCCAGTGATGATTGAATCAAACTTTGGCCTAGAGGCTCTCGCCTGGGACATTGCATACCCGGGAAATGCATTTTCCTTGCTAAGTGTCAAAGCTGTTGAGCGAAGGTGCATCCTCATGACAATCCATTCAGTGCATCATTGGCACTCCTTTGCAAATCGATCTATCTCTCTCGTTTGGTCTTGGATTTTTTAGCGAGCAGTTCGCATCGATCGCCATCGCGACATTGAAGCTGCAAGATTCCTGGCGGGAACCCTCCACTGTGAAGGACATAGTGTCACATTTTCAGATCTCTTTCTCATGATACCTTTCATATCTCGAAAGGTATGATGGTGTGACTGATGCTAGCTCCATCACGTGTGTATGTTGCACATCATGTTGTGCTCAAATCTGTTCAAATCCGTCGGAGGCAGGCCGTCGCTGCTCGCCGCTCCTCCGTATCGCGAGGCTCTCGCGGCGTGCTCTCTCTCGGAGGTCAGGGACCGTTGGAGTGTAGCGCAGTAGTAGCCGTCGTCGGTCGGGCCGATATGCCACGATCGCGGTCGGTGGGCGCAGCGCTGTAGCGAGGACTTAGAGGTGGCGCGGTAGGTGCAGGGGGGTGCACTCCGAGCGAGCGTGGGCTCTCGTGCGATGTGTGCCGCCGACGATCGCGGCGGCGGAGGGAACGTCGATCCCTCGAGAACTCGAACGATGATCCCGTCGTCGGCCATGTTTCGATGGATGGCGGCGGCCGTCCTCCTCCTCGTGGCCTGGCCTGTGTTGCACGCGAATGCATTTCCAACGCGCCCGCTCGTTGGCCATGTGCGAAGAACGAATGCCGTCGTCGATGGCATTGCCGGTAACGTGTACAAAGAGCGCACCGAGACGGGCAGCAGGATCAAATCGGCGCTCCATGCCGGAAGGGGCGCCGGTCGAAGTGGCGGCAGGGGCCGAGGAGGCGCCGCCGGACGAGGACGCGGTGCCGGCAGAGGGGGAGGAGGCCGCGGAGGAGGGCGAGGAGGAGAGAAGAAACAACGGCGCGGGGTGTCGTACCAGGGCTACAACGAGTTCGGACACTTCTACACCCAGGTGGGAGGACCCATCGACGAATCCAAGTGCAATCTCAACGCCGGCCAGATACACGCCCTCGTACGCGATCGTATGGAATGTCGTCTCCGAAGGGACTACGCCGCCGCCGATTCCATCCTCGAAACCTTGGCTCGTAACGGCGTGAGCGTCGACGACAGGCTGGGAAGGTGGAGGGCCGACGGATGCGTGGCGGGACGGGGACCGGACATGACCTCCTGCGAAAATGTCGAGGAGGCGGCGCGCATGGCATATGAGAACATGGACTCGATGGCGCCAAGGGACCTTGCGGCGTTTTGGACCATCGTTGCGAGGTTCCTGCCGAGGGATCGTCGCGGTGGCGGTCGAGGTCGAGCCGCCGGAGCCGCCGCTGTGGCATCGCGGGACGACGCGTCGACGCGATTGCCGCGGTTCGGCGAGGATGCCGATGCGGATCGATCGTCGGATGATTTGGCCGCGCGGCTCGACGCCCTGTTCTCCAGGACGATGGCGACGGTGGACACCTTCGAGTGGAAGGATCTGGCCCAGACCGCTTTGGCCTTCGCAAAAATCTCGTCCCAGGTCGAGAACGATACGGTCGTCATGAGGAGAAACTACAAAGACGGCCCCCGCGGCATCCTGCGGGACGTGCTCCTCAAGCGGAAGGGGGGGCTGTTCCTCTCCATCGCGCAGGCGGCGCACCCGCTCCTGCCGGAGTTCAACGCGAGGTGCCTGTCCAACCTGGCGTACGCTTACGCACTGGCGGACGCGGCGCCCGTCACGCTGAAGGACGGGAACACTTTATTTGATCACGTCGCCGAAAGGAGCGTACCGCTGCTGGACGATTTCACCCCCCAGGGCCTGTCGAACATCGCGTGGGCGTTCGCGAGGGCCCAGGCGTCGCATCCGAAGTTTTTCGAGGCGCTGGCCGATCACGTCGTCGGCCTTCCGCACCTGAGATCGTTCATACCCCAGGCGCTCAGCAACATCTTGTGGGCGTTCGCCAAGGCGGAGGAGGCGCAGCCCCGGCTGTTCGAGAGGATAGCCGATCACGTCGTCGCGCTGGAAAACATCGACCCCTTCGGCCCGCAGTTCGTGTCGAACACGGCGTGGGCGTTCGCAAAGGCGGAGGTCGCGCACGGGGATCTCTTCGACAAATTGGCGGACACGGTGATCGACTCGGATTTCATCGACCGGTACGGGTCGCAGCACCTCGCCAACATCGTCTGGGCGTTCGCCAGGGCCGAGGTCGTGTCGCGGCCGGACCTCTACGAGTTTGCCGCCGATCGAATCGTGGAACTCCTCGACGACGGCACGGAGACGTTCAAGCCGCAGGAGCTCTCGAACGTCGCCTGGGCGTACGCGCGCGCCGGGATCGCGTACCCCGACCTCTTCGAGGCCATCGCGAGCGCGATCATCACGTCCGACGATCTCGAATCCTACAAGCCCCATGAGCTCTCGGACGTCCTGTGGGCGTTCGCGAGGGCGGAGGTCTCGGATCCCCTCCTGTTCGCGGAGGTGGCGTACCACATCAGCCTGGACCGTCATGCTGGTCGTTGTTGGACCTTCTCGCCGCGGGAGGCGTCCAACGCCCTGTGGGCGTACGCGTCCGCGGGGATGATGGACGCGAGGGTCTTCTATTCGATGGCGCCGCGGGTGGAGGCGTTCCTGGACGACGTCGGGGGGAGGGAGCTCGCCGACATCGCGTGGGCGTATGCGGTGTCCGATGTGGATGCGGTTTCTCCCGAGGGCATGGTCGAGGCCTTCCTCGAGAGGAGCGACGATTTTACGACGGCAGATTTGTGTCAACTGTATCAGTGGCATCTGTGGCGAGATGAGCTCGAATCGGATGCCAAGCTGCCGCCGGACCTCCTGGAGAGGTGTCGCGAAGCCTTCACCACGCAGGGCGTTTCGCCCTCGTCCCTGCAGGACGACGTCATCTCGGAGCTATCTTCCATGGGGCTATCCCCCGAGGAGGAATACCTGTCCTCCCGGGGCTATCGCCTGGATGCGCTCGTGCGGGTCGATTGCCAAACTATAGGCGTCGAGGTCGACGGGCCGTCGCACTTCATCGGCGGTAGGCCGAAGGGGAGCACGATCCTGAAGCGACGGCAGGTCGCAGCCCTGGAGGATATGTTGGTCGTGTCCGTGCCCTTCTGGCAGTGGAACAAAGTCGCGAAGGACGCGAAGAAGAAACGTCAATACCTTCATGATCTGCTTGGGATGAAGGCTACGTGCAAAAAGGGCAATGGTACCCACGCCGTTCGATAAGGAGGGGCTCGGATAAGTTTTTCTACACGGTGTTGAGACTTTCCAGCCATCAGACCTCTGCGCCGTACAATGCCTGACTCTCCGGGCAGGAAGCTCAACGAAAGCCTAGACTGATGTAAGGATCAATATGTGCCTTGGAGAAGCAATCTGCAGAATTGCTGATGTGTATTGCGGCACAGAAAGATTAGTAATATGGAACTCTACCTAGTACTTCTACATTCAGTTAATTACCAAGCTACCGCCATGCATAGGCTGAATTGGTCATCATTTCCATTCTGGCGTAGATCATTGACGACATCATATATACTAACGAATACGATTCACCTGCAATAAGGAGTCCTAGCCACCAATTGCATAAGCCCCGAGTAAAAAATGGAAGGATGTCAACATTCCTTGAAAGCAAGCCTCCACAACATCTTTCTCACACAGACCAAGTTGCGCTTTTCCCGAACATACCTACAACATGTTTGATTCCTGCACTACAAGGATGCAACGTCGACATTCCTGGAAATCAAAGCCTCTAAAACATCATTCTCATTCAATACGTCATCATCAAGGATATTTTGGAGTCTAGTTCTTCTGTCGCGTATCATCTTGAGCTTAG
>JALLBE010001323.1:0-10928 GCA_036939795.1 Thalassiosira mediterranea | reverse complement strand
CAACTTTGATCCAGTCCCAGAAAAAATGAGAACTCTAATTAATTAGGTCCTACCAGCAGTACTCTGAAAAAATGACAAAGCATTACTGACACGAACGCATGTGAGTCATGATGGTTTGTTCAACAATTTATGATTTTACTACTATTCCCATGTATGTTTTCTACACAAAACGTCTTGCCATCATCATCACCATCACCATCATCAATTGAATGGTGAGGGGAGCCGCTGCCTGGGAGGCACCGTGCTGATTGTGCCTACTAACCTACACATATCTGGAGATAGATAGGTATCGTATGTATTGGATTCAAGAGTGTGGAGCTGTGAGTTATTGCTGTTGATGAACCACATAAAAAGAGAATTGGCAAGACCAGTACGAACATCATACGAAATAGAATCGACATCCTCTAGAAGCCGCCCGCCGCCGCCAAGGCTGTCTTCGCAATGAGGTTTTCATTCCAACTCCTCCTTCTCGATCTGGCGGCTGCGGCCCAGATTCCTTACGCAATTGGGTATGGGGGCCGCCGGATGTCCGCAAAATCCGAGAAGTCTCCCCAGGTACATGCGACCCCATCTCCAACAACGAAGACGACGGGGAAGCCTACTCCACCCCCAACGACAACGAGGACCAATCCCCCAACAACGAAGACGACAGCTCCAATCTCTTCAGCGGATAAACCAGCAAGTCACAGCAAATCTGCCAAATCAACATTTGATGGTACGCATTCCAAGTCTGAGAAGTGGGCCTCTGTACCCACATCTCCAACCATCAAACCAACTAAAGCAACTTTGAAGCCAACATCGGATCCGACAACGGATCCAACAACGGATCCAACTGTGAGAAACGTGAGTGATAAGGGCGCAGCAGTGTGCAGTAAGCACATTATTCTCAAACTATCTTTTTTTGAACTGTAGGTGACGGAAAGTCCATCCCCTCCAGCTTGCCAAGACCTGCCGAAGTACCACGATGGCATACCACAAGATGAGCCATGGAAAATGCCCAGTGACTCTGTCTGGGAAACTTCTACCTTCGCAAACATGACGTGCTCCGACCTGGAACAGATCGTCCCCACTAGTTATCCGGCGGGTAGGGAGAAGCTTTGCAACTTTCTCTCTCAGGGCGTATATTCTGGCCCTTGTGCCCTAGAAGCATGCTGCTTTTGCGGAGGTGGGAAGCACAAGTTTGAACCTCGCTGCGAAAACCTGGAATGGAATAGCATGAAAGATGCCGGGGTCGAACTCAATTGCGAGTTCCTCGACGAATACATCACTGACAAGGATTCGTTCTGCAGCACCTTTGGAAACGAGACATTTGCAGCTGATGGTCTGACGTTGAAAGATGCCGTGAGTAGTCGACCTCCAGCTCTCGTGAATGATTCTACTTTGTGTGAAATTCTTATAGCATTTCGTCTTTAATCGTCCAGTGCTGCGCTTGCGGGGGCGGTCACCGACACTACAACCACAACTTTACGGCACAAAGTCGACAGAGGAGGAAGTTGCAAACACAAGAAGATGGTGCGGCAAACACTTCAGCTGCCGCTGCGGCTGCTGTGATGCCAGATGGAACCCTTGATATCAATTTCCTAGATAAGATCAAGACTTTAAAGGGAGGCTTTCCGAATGTGAGTTGGAGTTGCCTCTAAAACATGCAGCTCAGATATTCATCGAGCACTCACAATTGTTGATCTCGAACAAACGTCAGCTCGAGTACCTGGGATTGGGGTGAGTTCTTCTGTAGGTTGTATTTCATGATGCATTCCTTCAAGCACTCACGGTTGTTGTTCATATTATGTACACCTGCATGAATAACAGCTACGACATGATCCGCGGCAACCCTCGTGGTTCTGACTCATCCGAACTAGATCCGGGTGAGGTCACCTTGCAATTGTGCCTTTTTTATATGCTTTCTGGTGACTAACAACTTCCTGCCTTACCTCCGCGTATGACCTTAAGGATTCCGCTATCGTGTTCTCGCGTTGCGCCAAGAACAGACCAATAAGACCGCTGACTACGCTTATACTGTGCCGTTGGGCACATCGGTCAAGGTATGTTTGAGGTTATAGAACTAACATGATCGCGAAGTCCGGTTCTTTCTGACTTCTTTGTCAATCGCAAACTTCGACAAACAGTATACATCAAGCTGCAAGTATGACGACTCTTCGGTAGAGGTCAGCTCTGAATCAGATTTGCGAACTTCCTTGACAAAAGAAGCAGCAATGTACGAAAGTGAGAGTTCATCGACCACAGTTGGGCTAAAAACTCCCTTTTTTGATTTCTCTAGAACTGTACAAGAACGTTCTTCCTTCTCGCAAAGCAGCAAGTGAGTCATGCACCGTTTGGCTTGAACTTGCGATTGATGCTATTAATAAAGGAAAACCGCCTTCTGACAAATGAACAGGTTTGAATCGCAGAGTGAAGAAAATAGGAAGAGTTCATCTATTTCATTTGAGGCGCGTGCAGGTAAGTCGTCTTTGGCTACAAAAATGATATTCAACTACCTGCGCTCTAACAGATATATTTTCCTTCAAACAAGTCTGTACTGAGTTCGAAGCAAGCTTCATCCCAGATGTCGACCACGAGACAAGTCCCGAGTTTCAGACTGCTCTTGATAATCTTCCTGTGCCGTAAGTTTGATAGATAGTTATTGGAATGAAGAAACATTCTGATTTTGTGTCACTCAATTTCTATGTGGCGAACTTAGGTATAATAAAGACAATGTTCGCCACCGCCTCAACTGGGACTCGTTTTTCTCAACCTTCGGAACAAGTGAGTATTTTTGACTTCGAATTATATATTTATCATATTTGCCAGACCTGAATACTCAACAATCAACAATTCTCTTCTTTGGTACTTGTCCTATTTGTATGTGATAGATTATGTGAGGTACCTTGTCCTCGGAGGTAAGTTATCATCTCGTCCCCACTCAATACTAAGCATTTTCTCTTTTCTGATGATTCTCCTTTTTGTGTGCTGAAGGGAAGCGTATCCATACCATGTCGATGGCACAGTCTGATTATAGTTCGCTGGTTAGCCAGTCCATTGATGTCGCTTCGACCATGAGCTTTGAAATGGGAAGCGCAATTGGGGCGTCTGCAGGAGTCAAGGCCGGTTTAGTCAAGGCTGCTGGCAATCTTGCGTCAACATTTGGCGGGCCAAAGGGTGAGGCGAGACAAGCCTGCGCTGCTTTCAACATGCAATTACACCATTTTACATCATGCATACCTATTCTCTTCTTTGCAGGGGCAGCTGTGGGAGCTTTGGTCAACGTTGCAACGGCAGGGACTGACGACGATGAGCCCCTATTCGGAATGGATGCATCATCTAAAAATGTTTACTCTCTAGGCCAATACGCGAGAACCAAGGCACAAGCCAATGCAGCGTTCAAAATATCTGAGAAAGAAACCAAAAACCAAGAGTTGACAATTGGAGGACTGCCGAACGATGATTGGAGGTAAGTCAGGCCATATTCGATGTGCATCCTTTGATCAAAAACATTCTGTAGTTCTCATTATTACAAAACGGTGCTTTCTCAACTGGTGCAGATCATGGGCAGCCTCGGTGAAGGAAAGGCCAATGCCGGTGAGTTTGATTCCCGAAATCCTCGAAGCAACTCTCAGTCTACCTTACCCTTTCGACTAACAAACCATGCCTCATTTGCCTCAATCTCTCAACCCTCTTTTCAGGTCCGCTATGAGTAAGCCAAAATGACTTTGTCGCACTTTCTTTGCTCGTCTTGTCGTGTAAACTCAAAAATGTTTCACCCCCCCCTTCTCTTTATAAGACTGGGGAGCATAATGGATTTTATGACATTCGAGCAAGCGACTGCCTTCATCGCCGCGTTTGAAGATATATATGGGATAGATGTATCAGTAGATCAAGAGGGTCCGATTCTTAATGACACTACAAAACATGGTAATTTCAATTGAGATTGTGACTGAACTTTTTGCAGTGCCCGCCGATTCCACTTATCTTCCAAGCTGATCTAAATGGAATCGATTTGCTTGTATCTGGCTCATATCTACCAATCGACAGGAGTGTACACAGGATCAGGTGAGACACAATCGACAGTCAGCATTCAATTTTGTTGACATGTCATTTGACCTTGCCTAACTATGAGCACTCATTAAATACATGTTATGAATCCTCTAATCATTCAGGTGAACCGTTGTCGGTCCATACGCTCAACCCCAACGACGACTCAAGGATCTTGATGCAAACCGATCAAACAGGAGTAGGTGGCGAAGATTCTGAGTATGATTCCAGTCAGTTTTTTGAAGGGTATTGTCGAGACTCAGAGGGCAGATCATATGGATCTGATGGCGGTAACAGGGACAGGGATTTCGACAGTGTGGAGGATTGCATTAACCATTGCGAAGGCCGTGATAGTTTCGAGGAAGATCAAGTTGGGCTGAGTTACGGCGTGGAAAGAATTCCAATCCTTGACATAGCAATACTTGTCTGCTACTGTCATAAAGAAAATGGTGGTGGTGGCACTGGCCCTGTCAATGGCGGCGACGGTGGAGAGGGTGTGAGGTGCTATGTAAACCCGGTAAGCTTGTTTATGATATGCTAGCAAAAAAATGTTTCGTCTAATTAATCTCACTAATCCTTTTCTTCTCAACGAAGAACTTTGGCAGGCAAGTCGCAATTCAAATCTTTGCTGGTGGTTGTCTATCTCTTGACCACTCCTGATAATTATTTTTCGATTGTGTCCTTTTTCGAAGGTCAACGATTTTCACCTACTCAGACACGTACAAGGGCAAGGTTTTCAAGCCCACAGCGCAGTTTGCTACCCCAATTCGTGAGTTGTTTGATATGTATTTCATTTCTGACTAATGTTCATGCTTCAGCTAACAGAACGCAACTCGTTTGTGTATTCAAGGTGGCGCAATCGCTCCTGACAAAGGCGAAGAACTCGAGTTTCCTTTTGGGCCTTTCGACAATGACCAAGATCCATGGAATGACAACATGTACTTTACCCTGACAAAGGTGAGGCTCAGTGCCATACAACATGTTGAGAATAATGCATTGATTGTGTACTCTAATATTACTCATGAATGGATCTATCCCCAAATCCAGAATATAAACAGTAACGGCGTACTGACAGTGACGAATTTCGGGGAAAATAAGGATGCCTTCAAGAGGAATGATCAACTTCCAAACTACAGTTTTGTGACTGTCAACACATTCAGACGCTACGGGAACACCTTTCGTTCCGCTGTGGTTGCCTACAACGGTCTAATGCTGAACGAAGAGGGCAAAGATGAATTTGATGTTGAAACGGAGTCCTTGGGGGGAGGCGGCAACCTGTATCGTAATTTCAACATTGGCTTCAGGAATCATGTTTATGAAGAAGAACCGACAGTCCTCGCATTTGCAAATTGGCTCGAGGTCGGAGGTCAACTACCGCGAGACGCTGCGGATGTTGACTTTGCCATTACCAACATCATGACCAGTGGCTTTCAGATCTCTCATAGCCGCTCATCTCCTGAATCCTACCTCGGGTTCAACTTTGTCGTGATCGGCAAAGACATGCTCATCAAGAATATCAAGCATGGAATCATTACAGAGTGCACAGAAGTTGCAATTACAGATGGTGTCTTTCCAAAGTATGGCATGACAGTAGTCAACAGCGACGAATGTGTACCAAATGGAAGCCCATGGGTAAACCCTGTAGGTACCGACCATGCAGGCGTAAAAATCGAGTTCGACGAGCCATTTGGCGACATTCCTTCGGTGATTGCTACCCCTTATCAACCTCAGATTGTCCCTACTGGCCTACCATCCACTGTTACCAGGTGTGTGGTAGAGACCATCACTAGGACCTCTGCAACAGTCAAATGTGGAATCGTAAATGATGTGGTGCGCGATTATCGTCCAGTCCCTTTCACATTCATTGCTGTTGGGAACACAGAATGATGCAGCAGCGCAGGGCGGATGGCTTTTATGGCAACATTTTGGGGGCGTACTGAGAGGAAGGAGAGAGTATGTGATGTTTGATGTTTTGAATGAGTAGAGTAGGCTGAGACCAGGAACGGAGGATAGATGAGTCGGATGTTATTTGTTGTACAGATGGAAGAGATTTGGTGGTGGAACTTGTCGGAGAAAGTGGATCTTTGGATCTTATGTAATGAAGATGATAGATGTTTTTAGAAAAGCGAATAATATGTTGAGAATGAACAACGTTTTTGAAGAGATGAAGATATCTTTTGTACATGAACATACCGCAATTTTTTATCAGTTAAAGGCACTAGTCCGCAATGACCGAAAGACCAGATTAGACTGGGGTAGTGAGGTATGCATCAGATGGGCATAATAATTTATGTTGGTATCTGCCTGGGCTGATAGTTGGTAGTTGGTAAGGAAAGTGTACGAGAATGTGGGCACGAAACAATTAACCTTGCGACCATAGTGTATTGGCACGCCCGTCAGATGCAACCATTTAGTGTATTGACACGCTCGTCAGATGCCAAAATGCATACCAATACACTGAATAGAAGCTCCATTGCAGCATCCTCGCTACAGTGACTCATTTAGCAGATCAAGACTCTATTTTGTATATTGGCACCAAGACTTAGATGGGCTGTGAATGCAGGTAGACAGATCGTGCTCGAGTTGATCTTGCGTACAATGGTGCGGTTCAGATGGTACAATCAGACGACGTTACAAACGATGGAGACGATGGTAACGACGACAGACAAACGGCGGTAAAGACGATGGCACAGGCGATGGTAGACAATGGCACAGACGACGGCACAGACGATGGCACAAACGATGGCGCAAACAGACGATTGTACAGACGATGAAGGCGACAGTACAAACGACGGTACATACAAACGATGGCACACACGATGGTACAGACGATGGTAAAGACAATGGTGCAGACGATCATACAGACGATGGTGCAGACGATGAAAATCCAAATTCACACATTAACTAGTTATGGTACAGACGATGATACAGACGATGGTACCGACGATTACCGGGATCTCTAGCAGGACACTATTTAGGTAGATATTGTAACCTATGGTCTCCTATGGTAGAGGCCCTGTCGTGCATGCCTTTATGTTGCATGTTATGCTAAGATGATCTCTTTCCAATGTAACACATACAACTACAATACTGAGTTACAGGGGTTTCTAGACATACAACACACAAGGAACTACTAGTAACAGCTTCCAATGACCACGTTGCTGATTTACATCCATGACATCGATCCTGCCTCACTCACCAACTCGACTGAGAACGGTTGGTACTTTGTACTCTACATGGAGAGTCAGGATTACTCCTTTCTCCTTGTCCAACTATGAGCGGTCTTCCTTCGCGAGGAACGATGGAAAGTTCCGCTCCTAACCTTTTTGATGAAGCAGCTTGACCTGTTTCGCTTTTCCTCGACGGGCGCCACCTCCTTGTCGATTGCCTCAATCTCCTGCTTTTGATGCATCAACTCCTCGCAGGTGACGGCCGACGACATACCTATTATTTTCCGCAGCGATTTACTCGCTTTGCGATACATTTGTCTCTTTGGCTTGTCACCGGTATTGTCGACTTCGGCTGTATTTGATCTGCGGCCACATTGCAATGATAACGATTCATGGGCTTCGCGCAAGGACACCGTGCAAGACGCGAGCTCGTACGATAGCAGCGACATTCTCTCTTTGTACATCTGTCTTTGGTCGGGGTCGCACAGGTCTTGAACCTCAGCCATGTAGGCATTCATGGTCTCCTGCGCTCCCTGGAGCTTCTTCTCGGCACGGAAGATTGCCGAGACTTTGCCGACTTCGGAGAGCCAGTCGGCCATGTCGAGGAGCTGCCGTATACTCCGGACATCCTCTGAAAGGGCGTCGTCCCAAAATTGGATTTCTGCCTGCGGTTGCTGTGGTCGAGTGTGCGCGCAAACATGAGCATCAGGACTTGCGGCAACCGGAGGAAAAGAACTAAACTACCATAGCTGGTTATGGTTCCGCAGGCTATTCTCACCATGATTTGTTATTGGTCTCTTACAATGGAAGGAGTTATTTGCTTTATGAGGCCAAGAAGTTGAAGCGCTTTGGCTCTTCTGTCAAGCTTTTTCGGCGACGGCACGGAGTCCCAGCTGTGGTCCCAGTGTACGTGCGTTCAGCGTTCGTCCTGGCTGTCGTGCCTGCCGGCCCCGCTGTGTTTGAGTGATGCGATGGCGATGTCAAGTTCGATGTCATCTTCATCGAATAGGTGGAATTCCCAGTGCCGGTAAAAATAGTGGCACCGTTTTTTGAGCGGCTCGCTAAGATATTTTTCCACCACGCAGCATCAGCGTCGTGCAAATCGCCTTGCTTTTCCGCCACAAACACGCGATGACCAACGGCACCATGGCGCGATCCCTGCCACCACGGCCGATCGTCGCGGCACCTGCACTATGCCCCGCCAGTGACCGGAGTCTCTTTTAGGCCCTCCATAAACCCAAGACCTATCATGGAGACCCCCCTTCTGGGGTCCGATCGCGGCGGCGCGGCCGAGTATTGACTACGATCTCGCGTCGGCGATTTTCCCCGCGACTCTCGATCTCTCTCGATTCTCTATGCCTCCGCCGGCGTCGCGGGTAGGCCCATGACGCGTCAGCTGCTGTTCGATAACGACAAATTCGGCTTCGACGAGGGACAGGTGGCAATCTGAAGCAGGACAAGGTCACAGCCTTGTCGAACGGGAACGCCGGGTTGAGCATGGAGAGTCGTTGGGTTGTGGAGATGAAGCCCGGGACAAGAAGTACAACGAGTGGAAGAAGCTCGTGATCTTCTAGCAGGATACGAACGCGCTGGTGATCAATAGCGTGTTGCCGACTTTGGGCGTGAGCATCGCGAAGGGATTACACATGAACAACATTTGCATTCCCAGGTTGGCAGGAGAGGCTTCTGGAGCGATTACTAGGTTGGAACACAAGACTGACCCAGAGAAGGTGAGATCACGCACTGCCCATGTGGCTTGGATATGGTTGCCGAAGTCGTGCACTGTCCTCTTATGAAAACTCCAACTCGATTGCCACTCCTTATGCAGAGCCTTGTAATCAATGTGGAGTACAACCAGTTCGACCCCCTCGTCTCTTCGTAGGGCGACCGTCCCAGGGACATCCCCGACCCGGCCACCGGACGCTCTCCCTACCCCGGAAACGCCAACAATCTCGTCATCGAGATGGGAGCATACGCCAGGACCCTGGCAGGCGCGACAAGGGCGTGGTGATCGAGTTCGTCAACCCGAAGTACAAGGACGACACGAGGACGGAGTTCAAGAAGCTCGTGGGGTGCATGTGTTTCAGAAGGAGATGGGAAGCGAGGCTAACATTGGGTTCACCATGTTCGATCGGTGGTTCACCTTCAGCCCTGCCAAGGTAAGTGCAATTTGCCATTTGACTCATTTCAATAGACACAGTTATCTCATGCTGTATTTACTGTGCACCCACAACACCACTGGGTAGAATTCTACTGGGTAGAATTATCTTGATGCTGGTGTGAAGGATGTTCCTGGTGGAACTGCTCCAAGAACCATGTCATCGGCCGACTCAGAAAAATATGTGCAGAACCAGCGTAAGCTAAAGTTTGCTGGCATGGACGTGGCAGTCACTGCTCAGGAGGATCTCATTCCAGTGTCTGGCATCCCTGTGACACCAGGACTGCGCGTCATAATCTGCCAAGGATTTGCCATCACACAGCAGGAGTTCATGGGAAAGATCGAGGGAGGGAAAACCACGGAGAGGTCATCACTGGTTTTGGAGGGAGAGGGCCTGAAGGTGAAGAATTTGGATCTGGACGGCTCGCTGGTAATCAGGACGGGACACGACTGCGACGTCACTGTGGATGGATCGGTGGTGTTTGGATAGGGCACTTTTAACTGATTGGACCATGGCTAGAATTCGCGATGTGACGTGCACACCATGTGATACGCTAACGCATTTAGACAGCTCCATTCAAATGCAACTCCACAATACTTTTAATTTACGGAGCAGGCAAGCTGAGACAAGGGCAATAAATGGTATCAAGTAAGCGAGAGCCCTAACCTAGTCGCTGATTCTTCAAACATGGCACATGATGTGGCATGCATGGCAAAAATCGAGTCGTTCAGCCAGGGGTTCTCGTACGGCCGTCTGCTCCCTATCTGTCATAGATCCTAAAACAAACGTAGCCGCAGAGATGATGGACGCGAATAGATCAAGGCAGTTCGCTGATTCAAGACCGATAACACGAGCGTTGGGAATCAGGTCATTCAACGCCTTGATCTTTCTGTGCTCCTCTAGGCTCCTCTCTCTTCTCTCCAATAGAACACTATCATACAAAGTACAATCTGTTGCAGCTTGCGCAGCCCCAATACTCGCAGCTCGCAGCCATCTGCCACATCAACGCACCCATCCTTCCCAACACGCCGTAACACCCATAGGACCAGATCGCCTCGCCCTTCCTGGCGTTCACGGCCGCTTGCTTCAGCAAAAAGGGGCCACATTCCTGGGCACCAGTGAGAGCAACGCGCACGCGCCCGCCGGCTCCCTCTTCTTCCCCTTCGATGGCGGCGCATGACCGTCTCGTTCGATAGAAACCCACCGATCGACCGACCGGGGCTAACACGGCCTACTCATGAAGAGTTTCTGGGTGCCTCCCTGTCCTCGGCCAACCTCCCTCGCCGCCATCGTTGCCGTCGGCGGCGTCCCATCCCTCCATGGATGAAGGCAACTTCGTACTCTGGAGTCCCTGGGAGAAGAGTGAGGCGTGGCTCTATTCTGGACTGCGTCACAATCCAACTGAACCGGGATGAACGGGAAATCCTCGCGGGGCATGGGTAACACTCCAAAGCAGGCGGGGCATCATCTTCTGGCTTCAGTCTGCTCATGCGTGCACACGCCTCCATCCGGCGGGATCGAGAGTCGCGGGGAAAATCGCCGACGCGAGATCGTAGTCAATACTCGGCCG
>JALLBE010001322.1:0-10895 GCA_036939795.1 Thalassiosira mediterranea | reverse complement strand
CATCATCACCGCGACGTCCCAACTCTACATACCTCACTTGAGAAAACGAACTCTCTATGCTCCAGCCACGTCTTCGTCTCGATAGCCAGCCGCGTCACGATGGGCCTTCGCCATGTGATGCACATAATGCCTGCCGCCATCTACATGCCACAAGCAACAGGGAGCCACACCAATCTAGTTGCGGTCAACACACCAAAACACATGGACCCCGTTTTTGGTACCAACTGGAAGAAGATTTTCATTCTTAGAGAGGTCATGTCAATAATAATTTTCCTTCAAATAGGATTATACTTTTCAAACTATTCATTAATCACGAAAAAGATTTTCCACAATGACGAACACATTCAACTAAAAATGTTTTTAATTTGTTGTTTATTTTTTACACTATTTTTAAAAAACCATCGAATTATCACTGCTTGGAGCCAGACTTCAGTTAAAACTAAGCAAAATTTAACCAGAATACCTCCGTACTTACGCAGTAATCTAACATTTTTTTGTGTTATTTTCTCCTTCTTTAATTGTTTTGGCTCCGAAGTTCCAAAATTAGGAATTTCAACACGGAAATTAAGTAAAAACTTATTGACACGGTTTGTCTTTTAGTGAAACCAGGCGGAAAAGGAGTCTCCAGTTGGTCCTCTTATCAGGGACTGCGTTTCATGGAGTGCTCATCAAGAACCCTACTGTTGGCGGATGTCGAGAGCAAGTTTCAAAGTATTTACCTAGCTGCGACCAGCTACGACTGACTTCGGAAACGATCAAATATACTAGTTCCAATGTCCGATACGTACTTTGACATGCACCGCATCCACTGCCCCCCCACATGCGTGTTGCCGTTGAGAGCCACCACACGGCGGAATCGAGTAATACTCGAGAGTAATCAGGAGCTGGTCAAGAGCAACACAACTGCCCACAATTCGGACTTGCTTCCATGAACGGCAATGGGACTTTCATTTTTGGTGCATATATCTCCTCCATCCCCACACCGTTCCCCGCCGGCCCCGGTCGCCCGCTCACGGCAGTGTCTCTCTCGTTGACGTGATTTTATGGGTTCGTGGATACATCAATTGGCACCTGCTACCTCGCTTCGGCGGCGGGTCGGGGCCCCGATGCGGTCGCATCATTCTTGCTTACTCGGGCTCATCTGCATCGATCTGACTTCGGTGTACCAGAGATGTACGGCTGGTGGTCGTGCTCGACTTATTCGGACTAAATCCGATCCTCTACCGGTCGACGAAGGGCCCGCACGATCAATCGCTCTCGTTCGTCAATAAGTTGCCTCTCACCTCATGGACTTGGGATAGGCGAGATTATACCCTTGAGCTGAAGATTGCGTATTGTACATGCCGCATCAATTTGGGCCAAAAGAATTCCAGATAGCGCGCGGACGTCGGCACAAAACGATAGCCAGGTAGAGAGAGAGCGACGTAGTGCGACGAGATAGAAAGAGTGGCGAGAGAAGGATATTAATATATCGATTCAACGACGAACGACGACAGTGATGAAAACGACGATGGTGCAAAGCCGCGCGATATGTCTCGTGGGCCTGATCGCTGCGGTGGCGATGGGGCTCGCGCGAGGATGCCCCTTCCTCTCGGAGGATGGAGCCTTCAACTCTACTATGCCGATGCCAGCAAATCACGACTCGTTCATGTTCGGTGAAGAGGTGGGCCGAGGAGGCGTCGTAGCCGGTTCGCCGTACGTTCAGAAAGGGCAGCAATCGAGAGCGCGTGGCGACACGTCGATCCAGCAAGAGAGCAAGAGGAGAAAGCTACAGCGAAGGAAAAGGAAGTCCTCGAAGAAGAAGAAGGGCGGCAGAGGCGGGAGGAATAACAGCGGAGCGAACCGGCCGAATAGCAGGCCGCGGCCCCGGCCCAGGCCGCAGCAACCCAGGCCGCAGCAACCCAGGCCGCAGCAACAGAATAATAACAACAACAACAATCGAGGTACCTGCATGACGGTCAGCACCTACAACGCCATCGACGAGGACATCGCCCTCCTGAAGAACTCCATGCGCAACAACGCCCGTGAGGCGAGTCACTTCCTCGGCGGCGTCGTCCGCCTCGCAGCTCACGACTTCATGGACTACGATCGACGCTCCGCGAACCAAATGGGCATGGACGGCTGTTACGATCCCAGCCACTCCTCCAACGACGGACTCGAGACCATCTGGTGCAACAACTGCCCGCTCAAAAAGCTGTACGACCAAAAGTACTCGAATCTCGGCCGGGCGGACTTTTGGGTGGCGGCCGCGAACGCCGTCATCCGCATCACGAGCGTGAACAACTCCCTCGATCTCCGCGGCGAATTCCAGTGGGGTCGGAGGGACAGGAGCATCTGCAGGGGGGCGGGCGAGCGCCTGCCGCAGGCGAGCGATTGCGGACAGGTCGAGGACGTGTTCCTGCGCAGGATGGGCCTGGAGTGGAAGGACGCCGTGGCGCTGTTGGGGGCGCACACGCTGGGACGGGGAGACGCGAGGTTCAGCGGCCATCATGGCACGTGGGTCGACAACGACAGGGATGCACAGGTACGTCCCTCCGCCCTTCATGTCTCCTTCTTTCCAAAACTGAAGTACGAAATGAAAATGCTCACATGTCGTTCTTTTCCCGTCAACAAAGGTATTCGACAAGAAATACTATGAGGAGATGTTCACTCACTCTTGGAGACCGCGCAATATGGGCCGTGGTAAACAGGACTGGACGACCGGCAGGGGCGGCGGGAATGACAGAGTTATGCTCAATACCGACGTGAGTGTTACCGCATTACCCCTACCATATCTTTATGTTGTTTCATCAATTTCGTGTTTCGAATTTGACATCTCACTGTATTCTGTCTATCTCTTTTCACAGATGTGCCTTGTTTTCGACATCGACCAGAGCATACGACAACGTATACCCTGTTGCTCGCGTACCAATGGTCGATACCCCGATGGCATGTCCCAGTGCGTGGATAGGGACGCTGCGAGGAGGCAGTGTCCAACGTATCCGAGGTTCGATTCGAGGCGCGAGGCGTCCGACGCAGTCCGCGACATGCTCGGCGGTGAGAAATCCCGAAGCATCATCATTCTCTTGTTTCATTCCTCACACGGCAACTCTGACCTGATGAAATATATTTACCTCCTAAATGGATCGCAGGATCGCTATCGAGCAACAACAACGCGCCATTTTACATCGCTTTCGCTAAGGCGTGGAGGAAGGCAACTACTGCCGGCCAGGATAACTTACGCCCCTTGGCCGAAACGTGCTAAAGCCATAGGACACGCAACGGAAGCAAGTCTTCTCCATCAATAACGTACTGTTATTGGACAAGTGTATTTAGTAACTCTGACGCTCTGCGTAGCGCGCTAAGTACCTCCGACGACAATATCCTCCAACGACAATATACTGACGAAGTCTGGGATGAGGACGCCCATACCGGGCCAATGCAGTGGTGCACTTCATGTAATTTAATAAATAATGTAAGGTCGAAAGAAACAACCGTCATGTATCTTATGATGATTATTGCACAATATAATGCTTCTCTCACAGCAACCTAGTTTATACAAGATGAATATTCTATGAGTATGATCTCTCTTCCCACCTTGGATTCGCTCGATCTTATGATATCTTTTGTTCCCATGTTACATCACATATGATGAGTCCCAAATATCTTATCAAACTCTTTCTTACATACACGCAAACCCGGGCACCTGTTGATGACAGCCCTTGCTACTCAACTCTCCACCCTGCCCTGACTTCATTATTCCGGAATGGAGTGGTAAGCTCCCATGATGTCCTCATCACTCACATCAGCCTCATCAAAAATATTGCCACGAACCAAATCATTCCCCAAGGGTAGTTCATCGTGGACAGGTGAAAAGGCTTGCGGGCCTGCTCCACTAGTTCGCTTGGCGATACAGGGCGATGAGCCCTCGATCTTGTCATTGCACAAACTCGTACGTTCGAGTGAGTAGTGGTGTTGTGCCGAATGATTGTAGCCATGCTGGCTCATCGGATTTTGGCTGAGCTGTTCGGAGTCTTCCTGGACGGGCTGCCTAGTGTGCTCCCAGTCTGTAGCTGATGTAGGAGGATAGCCATAGTAAAAAGGAGGCGGCGGTAGTGCGATCGTCGGGACTACTGTTCGATGGACAACCCCTGTCGAGGGTTCAACACGAGTAGTATCAAGTCTGTCATTACCAGCTGCGCGAGTTCTTTCTACACTGCTGCTGTAGGTATGCAACTCTCTTTTGAGCTCATAGTAGCGATCCTTTTGCATTCTTGCAATCTCCTCAACGAAATCTTTTGTCTCGTGGTCAACAGTCTTCCACTTTTCAGCTATAATCCTAGCTATCTCCTTGAAGGATACCACTTCGTTCGGAGAGCCGGCACGCGCATGGTTATGAAAATTGCGCCCATGATAGCGATGAATGGATGTAAGCAAATATTTGCAAAAAGTACCATTCCAATGAAATAGAGAAACTCACATCCATGAGTTTTCGAATGCTTCCGTTTGGCATTCATGTGCTTCCCTGGAATGCACCAATTCCTTGGCAACACTGACTTCAGGTGTTCATAACGAGGAGGGAGAGAGGGTAGCTGAAGGTTCTCGTAACCGGTGAGCGAACTGTTATCATTGGGTTCGGCACATTTGGCCTCTCTCGGGGTAACTGGGAAAGATGCGTCGTCTGATTGCTTCCTTGCTTCGATTAGGCGAATGCGTTCGAGTGTGAAGTAGAGGTTGTAGCTGTTGTATGGTCGGAGTAGCTTAGGTTGCTTGATTGCACCATCTCTTCTACCGTTCTCGTCATTACAGTCCATCATGATGATTGTCCCAGATTGATTCATCAATGAAGGCATCCTGATTCTTCATGCGGCGAAAGTTTTTATGCTGCACCCTCGTAGGAGTTTCGACGTCAAAGGAACGAGGAGTGGAGGAGCGAAGGCTCCAGCGGTATCATTAATTTGGAGGCGGAAACAGTGTAACGTACATCGTCTTGCAAGAGGCAGAAACAGAGAAGCGCAGCTCTAGCTAGCATCCTCTAGCATCGTTGCCAGCCGCGAGCTAGCTATTGTACCAATAGCTGTGCCGACACCTTGAAGCTAGTAGCGGTCGGGCTATCTCGCTCTGCAAGTCTGCAAGGCAGCTCTGCATGCTTAGCTTTTCATATGTATTTTACACAGTTTTACACCCCCTGCATCGCGCATGCTCATTCATTCACCCGCCTTTGCTCGGTCACATTTTTCAAGGCGTGCCATGCCTGCTTGACTAGCTACACATGTACGTAGAAGCGCATGTAGCTACTATGGTATGTACATACGTACGCTAGGTATGTAGGTACCGTCTGGACACGTAGGTACATAGGTATCACTGCCAATTAATAGTTGAGATATGCCTTCTACGAATTCCAGAGCATGTACCTATGGTATGTACTTAGCCGATTACTTTTAGGTCAGGCCTGTCTGAGAAGGTACGACATAAAATAACCCTTAGACTAAAATAAAAAACCTTATTTTACCCAGGTGAAGTCCAAGCTTCAAAGAAGATTAGGGCTGGCATGTTCATCCGAGCCATGCAGAAGATTAGGGCTGTGTCATAACTGCAACCCTGTGGAAATCATGTTCTCAATGATGATGATGATGTCATGATGTAATCCACCCCCAAAATGTATTTTCTTACCTATATGTTTCATCGACTGATCTTAGAAGTTGAATAACTAAGAAGGTATTATTATTATGCAAGTATTCTGTTTCTGTGCCCCCGAGATACTCAGAACAGATAACACCAACACCAAGATAACTGCAGAACAGATCACACCAAAGTATATGCACAGAACCGATCACACCAAGATACACATGCAGAATGGATCACACAAGATACGTGCAAAGCATCCAGAACATGGCAGATGACAGTACTTGCGCCACCGAAACTTGCAGCTGCCGCATCTCAAATTCAAATTCAAATTCATATAAGCAGATGAGTCAACCAATGTTTATTTGAAGCTCTTTTGTACCTCTCTCTAGAGAGGCACTGTGATGTACCTGGGTAAAACAATTTGTACATGCATGTACTATGCCAATCACCAAATCAATGAGAACAAAAGCAGTCCAGTTTGGTCCAGTACCTTCCAGTACAGATGGTATGGAGAGGAGTGAAAGTATAGTTCGCTGCTTACATGTTTTTGGCATGGACATAAGTGTGTGTGTGAGTGAGGAGGTCAATGTCCTGCGTGGGACTCTCGTTGAGCAAAAATAGGTGTATTGCCACATGGACATGGGAATGCATCTCCTGCAATATGAAGGATCCAAATTTTCTCTATGGCTACAAAGCCGAGCCGAGTGTTTCTCATTTGTAGATGTTACATATGACCAACAAACTATAAGACATCTTAGTCTTAGACTTAGAGTTGCTCATATTGATGGCACAATCAAATATATATCTACATTGCCAACAACTGGCCAGTGCCAAAAGGACACAAACATCTCCGTACAGTGCTCGGTTGATTGGAGGCTGGAGGAATATCATACCATACAGTAATATGGTTACAATAACAATAGCTACAACACAAACACAAGAGTCCATGTGGATAAATGTGTGTATGGTCTCTGCATAATATCTCTACATATTCATAGAAAGGGAGAGGGAGAAAGGGGGAGAGGAAGTGCGTGAGAGAGCGCACCTGCTATTGTACAATAGTACCAAAGTCATGGCAATGGCAAAATCAAAATCACTTTCATGCACCGTGAATTCCCCAAATTGTGAGAATAAAAGCAGTCCAGTGCAAAAGGGGGAGGGATGTTGCTATTGTACTATTGTTTGGTACTGATATGTTTGTGGTGTGGGCAATATTTGCGCGAGCAGGGACATCATACTCGATTGGTGTTTAGCAGAAATAAGTGTGATCCACTTACGGTGATACATATGAATGTGTCTCATGTGGTATGAAGGACCCAGACTCTCTCATGGCCACAAAACCAAATGTTTTTTATTTGAATTTGTATGTGACCCATGATATTCTTACTTTGCTCACATTGATTACCAACCATTTGCCAGGGTCACAGGGGATAGAGGTAGGTTACAATATTTTTGGCAATTGACTTACAAGACTACCCTGGAGATTATGCCCCTCACTCTCAGGTAATATGTGCCCCCCAATGTGGCTTAACGGGGAATAAATTGGGTAGTCAGCACTGTACACATAGACGTAGTTTCTGAGTCCACAACCACTGCGTGAAAGCAGATGGCACTTCTAAAGGCATGCAATATTTTTAAATGAGATTGACACTTCTCAGGCATGCAATACTCTTGAGCAAAAAAAGGCAAAGGATGAGAACTTTTCTATTTAGTCATGACAGAAATTTAGTCAAAAATGTCCATCGTCCATCCTCTCTGAAACCCAATACATTTTATGAATTCATCTTTCCCAGGCATAATCAGCCACTCCGCCACGCCCTCTCCTACTTCATTCACCATATGAGAAGGGGCGGTGCATTGCACATGCCGTTCGACATATACTCAGGCCAAAATCCCAATACGCACGCAGAAGGGGGCACTCCACCCCCCAGCTCTGCAACGAAAACTACAAAGGGCAAGAGGTTCAATTACAACCTCCAACCTGCGCCAGGAAACAGTCGATTTGATCGTCGTCGTCCAGATCCAAGGCCGCTGGAGTCGATTCCGGGTCGATGTTCTCCCCGTCGAGCATAAAGCGCACTGGCATTCGTTTCACCAATTAAATATCATGCTGAGTTGATAAATAATCTCACAAGATAATGTGAACATCAAAGTACTCACTAGCGGTGGCCTCCACCCCCTTTCGGGCAGCATACGTTGCGAAAACCTTCTTCATCCTCGTCGTCTTCTTGATCTTGAACATGGTCTCCTCTCCATTCTGATCCTTGACACGGATGGTGATGGGAGCGTTACCCCCATCCCCTCCCCCCTCTGGCTTAGAGTCGCCCCCTGCCCCTTCACCGTCATCTGCTCCTCCAACCTGCGCCAAGACGCAGTCGATCTGGTCCTCGTCCTCAAGCTCCAGCATTTTGGGGGTCTCGTCATCACCAATGCGTTCACCGTCGAGAAGGAAACGGAGAGATCCTGCGTATGATTCGCCACCAGTTCACATCAGAAAAAGCAACGATGAGGATAGTGATGTGACAGCAAAGAAAACCACCGAGCTTGGCACACCAACGCCCGGTATTTGATTCGGGGACATGTGCTCGCTGTTTCCCATCTTCGCCACCTGTACAAGCCAACCCAGCACAAGACGTTCGGGCCTGTAAAACCATTTGCCAACTAAATCGCACAGCACTTGTCCATATCACAATGCTCGTGGATAAATCATAAATTGCCCCCCCCATCGATTGAGATTGTGAAAGCTGATGGACAGCGCAAACGAACTTGGTAGATACTTCTAGGAGAAGTGACCGAGTTACATCTCCACTTCGGTATGGCCCTTGCCAACCAGAAACAAAAATACTGATTGCCACGACGGAAACAATTTGACCCGACGTCCAATGTGCCATTATTCCAACATGCACACCAACTCACCCGGCTCGACGCCCTTCCTCTGCGCGTAGGCGTTGAAGACCTTGCTCATCTTGGTGGACTTCTTGATCTTGAACATGGTCTCCTCGCCCGTCTGGTCCTTCACCCGGATGGTGATGGGCTCGTTGCCGCTATCGGCGGCCGGCTTGGGGGCGTCCTCCTTGTCCGACATGTTTCACAATATATTGGTTGCGTTGCGCGACTGAGACCGCTCTGTGATTTCGGAGGGATACGAAATTATTGCGTCCGGGTGTCGTGAGAGCGAGGCGCGGAGCCGAAGAAAGACAGCGATGGGACTCGTCGCGGCGAGGTGGTTACGAGGAAAAAAGTACAAACGAGACCGCCACGCCGGCCAGTCATCCCGAGAGTCGCCCCCCGATCGATTTCATTCCTCGTGGAAGCCATCATGCGGCTCCAAGGGGTCGAATCGCTCTGCCCGGGGGAGCGGGACGTCCACGCGGCACCTTTACTCGCGCGACGACCGCAAACGGCTGCAAGCGGCACCCCCGCCAGACCGGACTGATCGAAGGTCCCCCGAGTCGAGGTCTCGAGCGCCGCGTGCGGCTACCATGGGCCCACCGACCGTCCATCTCTCGCGGTGCTCTCACCTGGTGATGAAGGTGCCGTCGTTTAAGACTGATAATTCCACTGGAGTGGGGATGAAAATGATCGACGTTGTACAGGGGCGTGGGTGTCATTGTGGAGATCAAAAGTCAAAAGATTTCTTGGCCTCTTGGCTCGTCGCACGTGCTTGTCGGCATTTTTTATTCCCTCTCAGATTAGGGGTAGCGAATTAAGCTAGAGATATATTTTATATTCAAATTCATTATTATTGAAAATGTGCAATGAAACAAATATGTAGTAACTTCGTATTTCCGTACACCTATTATCCATAAAAAATGGCGCGGGCAAATGCGTTTTTGGCGCCAAACAGGATCCATCACCCGCCCTCGCTCCGCCCGGCGATTCTATCATCTTGCTATTTGTGGTACCTATGTGGGTAAAATATGACAACCATTTTGATCGTTAGATACGTAGTTTTTATGCAGGTTATTTACATACCAGGGTATTTTAATTTGGAACATAAAATTTTATGCACTACGTGCAATGTTTCTAATAAAATTGAAGAACGTTGACAGTAAGTTAGCAAAATCGTCAGCAAGAAAACTACCCAATGTGAGTTTAAAATGATTCGAATTAAAATTCTAAACTAACCCCGATTCAGATCTTCCATCCTCGCTCCTCGGCGCGCGCTCGGTCCGCCCCTCTGATGGCGGATGGCGGAGTGTATCATTTTATTTGTTTGGCGTTGCAGTCACCGAATGAACCAAGCCAAACGATGTCGACGATCGGTAATGCGGCGACGTCGGCAGCCAGGGGTCTTGGCATCGGGAGGTGCGCCGCCAGCTCTCATTTTCCGAGGGTTCTGCCCGCGAGCAATGGCGGCGGCTGCGACGACAGGGGCGGCATTGGCGCTAGGGCGAACCTGTCGTCGTCGAGCGGATCCGACGGCAACGGCGACCAACAACTCGACGACTTCGATCACCACTGGCCCCCGAATCAGACCACCGCCATTTTTCGACGAATGGAGACGACGTGCCCCGATGCGATGAAGACGTACGCGCGATGTGTCATCGACAAGCAGAATGGCGGGGCGCTGACTCAAGGCACGTGCGAGGAGGAGTTTCGGGCGGTGATGAATTGTTTCCGGTCGGTGCGGTAGGACGAGCTTGAGTTATGGTACCATATTAGGATCGTGGCCAACTGAGGATTGATGATTCTTCTTCGTTCGAGGTGGTGCGCCGAATGGACCGCCCAACTGAATGAAATGATTGCCGCCTTGGGGGATGTAGATTGCGTTTCTGCCTTACGCGTCTCTGCCTAGCAGTGTCGATATGGTTTGGTGAACGGGCGATCGACGGCACTATAACGAAAATCGCATGGGAGAATTCGGGGGGCTTGATCTTAGTGAAAGTCGATTCCTGAAAAGGAACAATTGGCTCGATTGAGAAGATTACCAAACATCTTCCAAGAGTCATCCACACAAGACAGACAAGCATGGCGCTCATTAGATTCCAGATATCAATAAATCAAGCACAGCCCTGTATCGATTTTGTTTTTGGAGAGGCAATACACTGCAATTGTACATCCTTGATTTGAGACCAGATGAGCCTTTGAATCGAATAAGTGTGTTACTATTATTTCACTCCTGATGAATGTCGTGGAAATGCTTAATGCTTCGCGCCAGTCGAACAACAAGCAAATTCCCCAAGCAATTCTGAGATGGAATATTGGTGAAGTGAGATTGTTGGCGGACTGAAATTGTACATCCTTGATTTGAGACCAGATGAGCCTTTGAATCGAATAAGTGTGTT
>JALLBE010001321.1:0-10908 GCA_036939795.1 Thalassiosira mediterranea | reverse complement strand
AACGTGGTCCAACGTGGTCCAACGTGGTCCAACGTGGTCCAACGTGGTCCAACGTGGTCCAACGTCCAACGTCCAACGTCCAACGTCCAACGTCCAACACTAATACTGTTCAAGAGATATATTATTGTAGACACTTGAACTTGAATTCAGTTGATATGTATATGTATATGTATATGTATATATATATGTATATGTATATGTATATGTATATGTATATCATACCTCCCTGCATCAGCATCATTAGCATTATCGCAACATATCACTATCACCATCACCAGCTTGCCTTTTGCCTGATCTTCATTAGTGTGTAGGCACATATGTCATCACCCCGCTCTGGCTCCGTCTATCATGTCGCTGACAGTTTTGCAAACACCACTGCAACTGCGTGCGCAGGCGTGCTCTTTATCACATGGTGATGGTGATTCCAGCACGTAGGGCAATGCTGAGCATGGACAAAGCAGGGCAAAGCAACACCAAACTATTACCATACCATTGTCATTGCTATGGGCGTGGAATGTTTGTTGGTGAACATCAGTAATAAGTGGCACATCAGTGGGACCATACCATAGGTGCAGCAAGGGTGCATGCAGCCGTCCTGGTGACGGTCTGTCCGCGTCCGACTCAAATGACACTGTCCAATCTAATAAGGTTAGTTCAAGAAGTGGATCGTACCTTTATCTAGAATCCGAACATAGATAATTAATTGGTGCATAATGTACACGCCTGAAATACCTCGATTGGTGTCTACCAATTTACCAATGCATCACTGCATCACACAACATCACCTCTGGGCACATCACCACTCACCACCTCGAAGCTCGCCCCAGATCTCCGATCTCCGAGTGCTCCGATCTTCATCTTTCCTTCGGTGCGTACGTCCTCGCCCCGCTCCTTCCATCGCGTCGCTGACACCGGTAGGTTGATCGATCATCTTCGCCGTCCGTCGCGCCGATATATCGTGTACGGATAACGACCGTTCCTCATTCGGTCGTCCATCGCCCACCCGCAGCTTCAGGCTGGCAATCACCCCGAAAGTGCATCAACGTGTCTGTCAGCCCAGCCCTTGCATTGTACCTCTGGGACGCCGGATGCAGGATCAATGGGAGCGAGTCGCGGGGGTTAGGCATTGCCAGCACGTGAGGTTCTAGAGCTGAACACGAAAACAATCATGAATGTGACAACGGAGCCCTCGTCAACTGTCGCCACACCAATGCCGCAGTCTCCTTTCTTCAGACCTTCGCTCCGTGTGTCGACAGTTGTATCACCTCATGGAACACGCAGCTCCGTCGTGGTCAAGAGTGGATCAGGAGGAGATGATGAGGGCATACCATTGGAGGATATCGAGAAGAAGTCATCATTACTCGGAGCGTATGCAAATCTTTGCAACATAACCATCGGTGCGGGCATTGTTGGATTGCCATACGCAATAAAAGAAGCCGGACTTGTTGCAGGGACAATCATGATCGTGGTTTGTGCAATTTTGACAGGTAGGTGACAGTACTATCTTGTGACCCTCAATTTATGGTGGATGATTATTTGATGCAACGCTTCATACATAATTGACCACCGCCTTTCCCAGATTACTCTCTTCGGATGATAATCAGCATTGGTAAACTTGCGATGGTGAATTCATACGAAACTCTTTGTGAAGCGTCATTTGGGCGCGCAGGGTTTCTTTTCGTCAGCCTGAGCATGTTTTTCCTATCCTACGGCTCAATGGTTGCGTACCTGTTGATCATAAAAGACACCTTGCCTGTACTATTTGGTGTACATCCAGAAGATGTCGCAACCAAACGGGCAATCATGCTGGCTAGCAGCCTCTTAATCATACTTCCGTTGAGCATGCAAAGAGATATGGCAAACCTCGAAAAGACTTCCAGCGTGAATGTGTTCCTCAATATTTGTTTGGTTGTCTTGGTAGTAGGATTCTCTCCTGTAGGAGAATCAGTGGATGCACAAGGCGGTATAATGCAAATGATTTCAAATGAACCACTCCTGGATCTGGGTACTTTCTTTGTTGGATTTGGAGTCTGCAGCTTTGCATTTGTGTGCCAAGACTCTTCCTTCATTATAGCCGGTTCAATGAAAACGCCGTCTAAACAGAGGTGGAAACAAGTGACCAATGGGGCCATGCTAACAGTGAGTAAATGATGTGTCCTGTCCTTGCATGATCAGAATCGCGTTGCATACATGGCTCTTCGTCTGATTTTCTCGCAATGACATCCATATTAACGCATATGTATTTTCACGCAAAGTGTTGCACATTGGAGCTCACACTTGGCGTCGCAGGCTATCTAGCTTACCAATCACACACTGCCGGGAACGTTCTCAACAACATGGATACTCATTGGAGTGGTGTGGTTTCTCGGGCGATGTTGTCAACGACCATGTTCTTTGCATATCCTATGAATCTATACATTGCGAGGCATGCTTTTGTAGTTTTATTCTTCAAAGGAAACATGGCCCACGAAGGAGATGACTCGACTGTGCTGATGCGGAGAGACAGGAGAATCATCCTGACGTGTGCCCTTTACATCCTGTCGCTCATCCCCGCGATGTTGATGAGCTCGACAGGAAAGGTGCTAGCGATCACAGGTGCGATTGCTGGTAGCAGTTTGGCTTATATTGTCCCTGGCTTGACCTTTTTTGCCATTCGAGGTGATGTGTTGATTGATTTGGTCAACAAAAGGTGGGCTGGAACCCATAAGCTCTGGGGCTTCCCTTTTGACACAACTTCAAAGGACGAGACTGGGCTGCCTATTGAGACAAACAACCAAGGTCTGGTATCAAAGACATCGACATTCAGCTCATTTGCTTGGTATGCCTTGTGCATGCCTGTTTGGTGTGCGATTGCCCAGATTGGACAAACAAAATTGGCAGAACATTTTGAGCAGGAAGATCTGATGTCTCCTAGTATGGTGAAACCCAAAAGAGTTTCATTGGCAATACCCCCTCATCGGCATGATGGTACAGGTGCAAACAAATCCGAACAAACTGCCTTGCTGAAATCAAACTCTGGTCAAACTTATGGAGCAAATGTAGTCGCGGGCAATGATGGCGTTGCGAAACTCATAGCATCTAGGAACAACCTGAATGGAGCATTACTACACAGAACCAATTCGCTTACTTCAGTGGAAATTGAAATGGAACTGCAAAAGGACCTTCCAACATGGGTAGACTTTCTCATAGCGGCTGCATATATTTGTCTCGGTACAGTGGCTATGATCTTTGGTTTGATTTCAATCATTTTGTTGTAATTGATATTTGTAAAGAATGTGTATGTGTTAGATTATTTCTGCAGTCTACAGCGACTCTCGATTGATCTATGATGTAATGGGTTAAATTTTTATTGCGGAAAATGTTACTGCCTATAGATGCATCTTTTCAAGGTCATCTAATGCTGCGTAAAGACCCTCTGAAATCTCCTTCGCAGTCGGGCGCAAGCTTGGGTCCGGCTCCCAGCACAATGTTATTGCGCGCCGAATAGCTTCGATAGCAGGGTGTGTGTTGTTTAAGTACTCAGCAGGAAACGTTGGACGTTTTCCCAGAGCTACGTCCTTGCTCACTTGTTTCAGTCTTCTCGCTTTATGCTCTTTTCCTCTCGGCTCGATCCCGGTTAACAAAACATAAAGAGTGTTACCAAGGGAGTAAATGTCAACTTTCTCTGACAGCCTATTCTTTGGAAGGTTGTCAAAGGCCTCTCCATCGGTGGTATTAGAATACGATACCATTTCCTCTGGAGCTCGCCTTCTCAGGAAGCAGCACACCACGCCGTTTTAGTGGAATATAACTAGATTGTCGATAATAGGGTGTGCACTTACCACCAAGGTTCATGAAGTCGAGACTCAAAGCCACACTCTTGCTGGCTACCCGTCTTCTGGTCCCAAGTTAAGAACTCCGCAACGTTGAAGTCATTTAGTTTCGGCCTACCTGATGGAGTCATGATCACATTTCTGGGGTTCACATCATAGTGGGCTATGGTGGCCTGCTGACCTCCAGATCTCTCATCACCATCGTTCAAAGGAACCAGATGTATATGCGATAGCCCCAGAGATGTCATCGCAGCGATCTGGAGTTTTGTTTTGAGCACGAACGGTGTGTCAACACCTTTCAAGGCAACAGAGAGGCGGTACAGGTTATCGATACCGTATCCTTCGAACGCTAACTCTGTCACCACAGAATGCCCACAGTAACCAAAAACATTCATAACATATGGCGACGACGTGAGCCTCTCCATTGCCACAGCATCACGTCGATGCAGTTCATAATATTCAGGCAGAAAATCACGTTCAAGTCTAGATGTACATATTGATGCAAAGCATAATGCAAAGAGTATCAGCATGGAATCCGCATGAACATAACATTTCATTAAAAACGATTTTCGGCATCATTTACTGAACTTACCGCAAAGTCTTTATCGCAGTTTTGGCATCAAATGCAGAATCAAGCTCCCAAGCTTGCCGAAACCATCCACTACCCAATAATCTGGCTGAATTCGTCTCAGGTATCGAGACTATCTGCTCATTTTGTGTTTCTCCTCCACGGGAACCCAGCTTTCTTTGGCCATCATGGTCAAAGTATGACAAAGTTCCAGACGACGAGAAAATGCTTGCCTCATGAAGCGAGTTGCACGTAGGGAAAGAGATAGTTTGCCACCTAGCCATAGGAGTGCAGTCTCCTTCCTGACTCCTACTTGGTGGACCCGATCCCCTTAGTGACCGGCGAACCTCTTGAGCTGTCTCTTGTGGCATGTGTAGAGTTTGATTTGCTCTAATTCCATCTTTCGGTTGACGTGCCTCCCACTCAAAGTTTAACCCAGATTCTCTCTTTGGCATGGTTTTGTAGTCAGAGAAGTAATCGAGGTCGTCGCTGAAATATGCCACGACTCTCTTCGTCGACATGTCTGGCTCCTCTCCGTCTGGCTCCTCTCCTTGCCGTTCTACCGTCGAATCCCCACCCTTGTGATCCACCATTTTTCCTTTCGGCCTCTCAATGTAAATATGGCGCTGGGTGTCTAATGTGTGTTGAGTGAAATGCTGCGACGGATGCATTAATAGTATCGATGTGAACAAAGTGTATGCTGGTGCCAGTACCAAAATGCATAATTGGAGACGTCTCCGACGCAACAAGTGCGGAAACGTTCCGTTTTGTTTGGCACGACTCTGGTTGGACAAATGTTGGCGCGAGTGCCAACATCGTTCTAAATCTGCATCTAACGTAGATGGTGCCATCATTTCATGAATGTCCAGTATGTCCAGAAATTTACTCAAGGGTAACCCTGTCGCTGGCCTGTCCCTGACCCTATCCAGCCCCTCGCTAGCCCAGCTCGGGGATGGGGGTGACGCAGCTACTTCTTGGCGCAGCTGATCATCATCTCTTCATTCTACATAGGTAGCGCTGCAACGAAATCTATGTTTTATCTCCGTCCAAAGGCTCGGCGTCCGTCCTCGCAAGGTGGGGCACCACACACGGTAGGTGGTGGAGGGGGCAAGATGACATTTCAGCCTTCTCCAATTATTGGCATGAAGTCTTATCCTTTTCTCGCAGTTTGGCGCGAATCCACATTGGAATATGTACAATAATATTTTCTGAACCAATTGTACACGTGACTCATACACCGAGAAGACAAGTCCCGCATGAACAGTACTTTTTGGCCCATCAGCTCTCTAGATCTAGAGAGAGAGGAGAGGTACCTATGTAGGTAGGTACCATAGGACATGCCATTGGTGATGAAATCAATTCTTATTCTTACTCTTAGTTACTTTGACTTTGTGGCGGCCAACTGTGACCACTTTTGCAACAGGTAGCATCAGCGTCAGAGCCAGAAACATAATCACATGGCAGTGGCAGCCCCATGCAGTTGCGTCATGTGCCACACACACACGCAATCGGTATCAATCTGATGATCGCACCAGCACTGAATACCTGTGTACCTTTAATCATCAACTGTGGTTCTGGTCCTGCTGCCTGATATGCATCTGCATACACATTGGTGCCATGGACACTGGTGGTGTCTTTTAACCCCACTCCAACTCCAAACACAACAGACAACAGTAACCTTCACAGAACACACACAAAAATAATAGTACGTTCCGATGAGTCATAATAGCATGTAGATGTAAGGAATAACACTGAAATATCTGTTCTATGAAATATTGCTGACAGAGCCTGAACAGATTATGTACTGTCTTGTTGCAGACACCTTGATACCAATAGTCATAATACTTGATTTGGTAACACGTGTGACAGGATTATTTTTCGAAGACTCCGTGGGATGGATAATATACGAACACTGCCAGAGAAGCTTCAAAATCATAATGAGAAGTTACTTTAGTGCCATCTTGGCTTCTCCATACACCTGTGTTGGAGTATTAAGTGATATGAAAACTGCCATGAAATGCTAGATCTCATGCAGAGCAATTTGGGATACCATTATTTTGAATGAACATGAAACCAGACTATGTAGCCTACCTCAGAAGGGCTCTCTAGTCTGCTCTAGTTGTTCTCGTGCCTGAACAAATTTAAAGCAGTCTCTTACAGATCCATCCAATATTTCTTTTTGCTAGTATATACACACACACAACGGTTTACGCTGACGGGGCAGAGCAGTGCATCCAAAGTGGCATGGGTAACACTTGCTGAGACACTTTGTAGCAAACATACTCTAGTAGTGGAAAGTGAGTTTCCAAAAAAATGCAAGTAGGACCATTTGCGCCACTGCTCGACCTGCGTGTCCCCAAGGGTACTGGAAAAGCGCGGAGGAAAACCGTGTCTGAGGTCTGAGGACACAAAGATATGAATTCAATGGTGGAACATCAATGTAGATACTTACAGGGATTGGTGGTATGCCCTCACCCATTTCAGCATCATGCGTAAACATGTAAATGTTTGCAGGGGTGATAGCGAACACCTGCATATTTGGACAAAAAGGTGCATAGAATATGAGAGATTCGACTGCAAATGGAATCAATGATAATGTGATATTCCTAAGCAGCACGCAAGAAACTCACAAGCATCCCGAGCAACGCACTTGGAACCTTTGGGTCATGTTCAAGTCAAAGTGTCAAAGGATTGGTGCGACGATTGATAGAAATAATATCAAATGGTAACGATCGGGTACTATATACCTTTGGACTAGTATCCACGAAGCCAAAACCAGCTGACACCAGCCATAGCCCACCAATGATTTCAGCGACACCTGACCATAATGTGTGGTACTCCTCATAGGATAGGCCTAGACGTAGATGCATTGCGAATCATTCGTTGAGGACATGCAAAGAACAATTGACAATAAATATGAAATGCAGCGTACCCAGGAACTGAGCACCAGGAGCAGGAACTCTCCAGAGACCTCCCCAACAACCAAATGGAGGAACTATATTGCAGAATGCATTCTTTGACGTAAAATGTGTTACTCCTGCTGCAGTGAAAATCAGACCTAGCCCCGCTGGCCAAGTGTAGTCTCTCCAAGCGGCAAACCTTTTGGTGGAAGGATGTGAATGACAATACAGATGACATTTTAGGATCGAGATAAGTCATACATGTATCAGCCAGAACGAAGCAAGCTTTGCACTTCGCACTCACCAACCGTTGGGAAGAATGTATTCAAGTCCAGATAGGAGCTGGACGGCTAGAACAGTTCCGCCCACAATTGCTGCGGAGATAGCGAAGACTGCGTCTTGCTGCTCTGATCCAGGCTTCGCGGATACGAGGATCGATGGATCAGGTCGTTCCATAAAACCTCCTGGCGGTAAACGCGGCGGCTCGGACTTCAGTTGCGTGGCCCTCGCGCCGCGACGGAAATCGTTGACCTTGAATTCGTTGGCGTGTGAGATCGCGCGCGACCGTGATGGACCGACGAATCCTGCGACACCCTTCAAGATCAGTCCGAGATAGAGACAAACCGGGGCCTTCATCGCCACGTCTTGGAGAATCAATCGCCTACGAAAGCTGAAGCGAAGAGCCCAGAGACCAGGGCGGAGAGCTGGAGGCTATGGTATGGTACAATCACGGTGGCAGTGATGTCTGCTTGATGGCGTTTCGCGATGGCAGCGCCAAGCGGCCTTCAGGCGCGAGCCCGCACGACGTGATTGGCGGGCGAATTTGTCTCTTATCTCACATCCCCCCTCACATCCCCCCGATCGATTGCTTGGGTAATACAACATAGTGTACATATGTTTCACAAACGTTTTTGATTGGCGTATGTCAATTGCCCCCTTTATTTATCCCCACACACCGCACCCTCCCACTCCCACATCTTTCGTACAATAGCACCACGATAGCACCCTCCTGAATCGTCTCGCTCGACGAGATGAACTAACCATGGCAACGTTCTTCTGCATCCTTTTCGTGCTGGCATCGATTGCAATCAGTGCCGATGGCGCCTGCCAATCGTGTTTAATGGACTTGACAGTGTCCGGACTGACCGGTCATCGGGTCACCAGAGAAGAATATGCCCCATCAAATGGAGTTTACAGCAGTGCTGTCCCAGTCGGGCTAGCCATGAACCATCGTCCGATCAATCCAGGTAGCCCTGTCATTTCAAAGGGATTCAGGCCGACGCCATCCTTGAATCCGGTTGATTCATCTGCAATCAGATTCCTTGCCCTACGGAAGTTGATATCAGTGGCATATGATAGAGCCAGTGCCAACGCTGAAGCAGCCACGCTGCCTCCTTCCGCAGGTACTTTGCAAATGAGCAGGAGATGGGCTGGTGGTTTGTTCATAGAAGAATTGTCAGAGAGCGATGATACGGTGCAGGAAACCAACGAGGAGGAAAAGAATGAATTGGCAGATGCGATGGGTGGAGACGAGGTCATGTCCGGATCAATGATAATGGCCATTGGTTTCTACAAAAAGTGGATCTCTCCACTTTTGCCGCCTGCTTGCCGCTTCTTGCCAACGTGCTCTCAATATGGGGTACAGGCCATCAAGGAGTTTGGTCCCCAAAAGGGGCTTATCCTGACTGCATGGCGACTGGCCAGGTGTTCCCCGTTCGGGGGGAGAGGATATGATCCACCCAAATGGCCACCCGTTGCTTATACCTACGGCAGTTATTGAGTATTCATAGTGCGCCCGTCCACCTCCGCAATATTAGCTACTGATGAATGAGTTGCCTAATAAACGTAACCATGCTACTCTTTCGGATTGCCCACTCTCTTGACATGTTCAACAGGGGTGCAATCAACTAACTGCCAATGGTTCTGCCTAGTTCAAATTTGCGTTCAATCTTCCAGTACCTCCTGCATAGTCTCGTTGTTTAGTGCCAACTGCTCCAGACACTGCATATTGCATTTGTAGGAAAGAAAAGGTATATTATGCTTCGTTTAGTACAAAATGGCAAATGGATGAGAAAATATGTACTCACGAATTGCCTCATATCGAATTCAGTGACTGAGTTTGGTCCCGGTGCACACTCTTCCCTATCCTCCACGGGCATGAAATAACGCTTGCCGAACTCATGCACCTCTTGACTGGATCCACCCTCCCCCGACACCAGGTCTGCTGGCAGGGAATCTCCCAGGTAAAATTTCAGTGCGGTGTCCTGCTGCTCCCCTGCCTTCAATATCACGATCTTCTGCCTCGTCGACTCCCTCAGCAGTGGCTTGAAGACTTTATACAGGGCGTGGAACCATGTGGGTGCGTTGACGACCAGGGTCTTGTACGACCGCCCGGGGTAGTTGAGCGACATCATGTTCACGAACCGCTTCCCGAAACCGATGTACTCCTGGTTCCTCATTTGTTTGAACGTCAAGCCACGCATGTCAAGAACGTTCGTCATGATGCCCTCCGGCGGACCAGGCTCATATATGTTCCAGCAATACTCGATGGCCCAAACGTAGTGCTCCAGCAAGTCGTCAATGGTGGCATTGTTCCTCTTCATCATCTCGAAATCCAGCAAAGCTGGCCGCTGCACGAGAATAACGTTGCCATGGGGATCGCGTCCGGATATGTAGTGCGGGAGCATGGCCTTGCAGATGTCGAATTTGGAGTGGGGACGGGATAGGACGTCATCCACGCGATACTCCTCCCTCCACTGAAGGTGGAGCGCGAAGGCCTCCTTTGCCTCCTCGCGATCGCCCTTCTTCATCGCGAGGAAGCGAGAAGGAATGCCGTCGGGGTCCTCCACGCTGCCGTCGAAGGGCCTCGTGGCTCCGAAGGTCAGGTTCCTCGTAGACGCCTCGCCTTCATCAACGGAGACGTCGGCGTCTCCCGCCGTCTCGGTGTCGACGGCGACGGCCTCTCCCTCCTCCACACTGCTCCCGCCTCGCGTTCCAAACAGCACATCCGTGAGCCATGCAGCCGACGTATCAGTCGAGATGAAGGACGGTCCCCGGCGACGCCAGTCCGCGCCAGCTCGTCGCAAGCTGGTGACATCTCCGCGCAGAGTCGCGACCGACGTCGACGATAATCGGCCATACGGCCAGCTACCAGCGGCGGAGCGAGCGCCAGCCGAGGAGGGCGCGAGCGCGATCAGTAGCAGGCAGGCCGTTGCGACCATCATCGTATGCTGGGGAGGCATCATTCTTTGTTCGGGTTATGACGACGTCGCGGTCGGTCGGCAACCTTGTTGGCACTTCGAGGTCGACGGCAAAGGGCGAAAAAATGTGAGCTCCTTGGCTCCTTGGCTCTTTGTGAGCAAACAAGATGCGGCGATGTGTCAAGCGAGCCAACGGCCGGACATGACTCTCTTTCAATCCGGGGCATGACACCCCAGCATGTCTCACGTGGAAAGTGGTGAAGCTGAGGGAAACCGTCGATGCGTGGTCGATGTGGTTGGTTGCGACCAAAAGTGCTTTGGTTGACGCAAAGTGCTTTGGTGACCAAACTTGAATCACCAAGTCACTTTTGGTCCAGACAGCTTCCTTTGATGCATGAATCTTTGATGTAAATTTGTTGCACATTTGA